>JABSTQ010002663.1:0-158823 GCA_013358835.2 Ixodes persulcatus
ACTTCTATACACCAAAGTGCTTCAAAACCGATTGTGTACCGCCCACAGATTGACTGAATCTGAGTTATTAGAAATAAACGCTTACGTAGCACTTGTGTTCGTCCCGTCGTCGCGTCGTACTGACCCGTCAGTATTGACCCGTCGTACTGACCCGTACGACGTGACCTATATCGCGTCGTACTGACCCCCCAAATGTACAGGCCTCGCAACATTCGCTTAGGGGCATCTTCAATGTCTTCCTTTATCAGTCACTAGAAGGCCGCCATTGGTATGGCACAGATGCCGTTCCACAGATGATGATAGTGATCAAAGTGGCTAGACTGAATTTCGGAAAGGGTCTATTGCCTTCTCAAAATTTTCACACGCATCCGATATTATTAAAACTTTGATAAAGTGTTTAGTGCTTTACTAACTTCACGACAGACTAGTTTTGAAAAGTGTGAACTCGCCGTTTATTTTTTAATCAGCCGTGTTGCGTCGATCTCCATGTATTCTCCCATAGGGCGGGCCGCCTCCTGGAACCCTGAGTACCACGTGACTCGCATGTGACTCGCGCCGAGCTATGGTCGAGCTGCTCTGTCGGCCATGTTGTCGGCAAAACACGCGGATCAAAGGATTGCGCTACTCTGCTCCGTAGGAGCTATATAGTGCTCTAGTTGGAGCTAAGCTGTTGACGCAGGGGCAAAGACGACGAGGTCGGTCCTTCAGTCGTTTCTTTTCCGGCAGAGTTTTTGACATTCATAAAGAAAAAAGCGCACTCTAAGAGAAAATAGAGGAAAAAGCTAGCAACGGAGCGTCTTCCTCTTTTCTACGGACGCGCCTCCAAGCGGACATGAGAAGAAGAAAGGAATGAGACGTTTTTCTCCTTCTCCAAGCAGACGGGAGAAAGCTTTCGCCCTCCCAACTCATCTTCTTTCGGTTTCGTTTTTCGAGCCCGTCGCGCGCGTTGTTTAATAAATGTTGTTAAGTTGATTGAGCTTCAGTGGCAGCGAAGGCCGCCTGTAATTTCGTCTTCTATTCCAAACGTGTAGAACATTTCGGTTGCATTGACGTTTTCACCACTAATTTTATCAAACGAGCACACGAAGCCGCTAGAAACAGCGAAGTTCCGGAGCAGTGCCAGCAGCGCTACGTACACTGGTTAAGATGGCCGTTTCTGGATTGCCACGCGGAACTACAGTAGCGGAACCACGCGGAACTGTGTCGACGTTTTCGACGTTATGGAAATCGCAGGAACTGCGTCCGAGGCAGGAAAACCTGCCGGCTGCCTGGGTGCCTTCCGTGCTGAATTCGGTTCTGTTTTCCCGTGCAGAGTTCCAACCGGCGTTCAACGTGGTTCTGTATTTCTGCGTGTCAGCAACATAGCAGCAACATCGTGATGGCAGTGTTGTGCGTAATCTGCGTAGTGAACAGAAGACTGGAATTATCGCCGATGTGACCGTGTGTTCGCGTATCAGTGGTGTAACAACAAGATGAGATGACGTGAACTGTCGGGCATTGATGCCGCTGGTCGGGCCTTGATTAGAGGGGGCGGGGTGTCGCAGGTTGACATTCCGCTTTACATTAAAGAGTTTCAGACCACTTGAGGAATTAGGCGCAGTCGATCGACGTGCGGACAGTCATGTTGGAACGCTGGTCTGAACGGTAAGCTCCTATCGTACAGTGGCCAATGTGACTGTCGGTCCCCGGGAGGTTGCGCTCTGGGGAAAAGACTGGACAGTACGAAATTATGACGGAAATGTACGTATATTTACAATGGAATTTTAGCATTAAAAATAAGAAAAAGACTAGCAAAATCGAAAACAAAAAGCTATCCTGTATTGTGCTGTTTAGATACACTACGGTTCCTGGAGAAACTGCCCTCCAAGTGGCGCGCTGGAATGAGCGCTAGAAGTTTTCGAGCTCGCCACGGCGTAGCTGGCGTAGTTCCGTACACTTGCCGCAAGTCGCGGCTTTGACTGCATTCAAGTTGATCGAAAAGCGATATCTCTGCCCGTGAAGCATCACTTCCAGCTGGGTGAATATCTGATCTACAGAGATTAATTCAAGACGGCAATTGCAGCCGTGCGCGAACAGCACCGAGTAGAAAAACGAACACTACAATAAAAATAGTGGCTACGGAGTGCCGTGCGGGGAAACGAACTAATGGCTTGGAACCGCATTGGAGCGGCTCGATTTATTGGCTTTCAAATAATTACGGCATGATAGAGCGTTTTCTTTTTAATAAGAGATTCATCCCCTGAGCCATTAAAAATACTCTCAGATGTATGACATTGCTGGAAAAAAATCAACATGCTGTGAATATTGTTTTATTGCTTATGGAGTCACCGAAAAATTCCGTACGTTCAAAACGACCAGTATAAAACACGGAAACGCAGAGCTCAGGAGTAGTGATCGGGTTAGTGTACTGTTGTATTGATATTTGTATGTGCGATGCATGTGTATGCGCTCTCTTTACGTTCAGCTGATGCTTGTGTATGCATAATGTGTCTACATGTGTGTATAATAGGGATCCCGCAGCGCTATGGTGGCGTGAGAAAATAATTTTTTTTTTTTGTAGAACATGAATTGGGCGGTACTTAGCGCCCCCTAGCCTAGCTAGTTGCAATTACTCTGCTTGACCCTGCCATCTGGTGGCAAGTGATTTAACCTCCTTTTAGCTACGCGGCTACGTCATAATTTCGTATTACCGTTGTTACCGTGCTGAAATGAGCCAAGAGGCTGCTTCGGATTTGCTTTTTAAAGAGCGGCGTTTAGTTTCGCGGGCGAATGGTTTATCACTCCTCCGTGATGTGCGTTTGACGCAGCGATTGACGAAGGAATTGTGGCTCGAGGAATAGCAAAGGTAAGACGTGAAGTGCGCGAACTGGGTGCCGGTTGTCTCCGCTTAACATCGCTGTGCTGACGATGAGAAGGCTGAGTGACGGCATGCTTTCGAAACGTAAGTTTCTTCACCTGCAGGGGGAAGCCGGCTTCGGAAATAAATACAGTTCGCGGAAAGCTCGTGTTACGTTTTTATTTGCTGTTCTTTTCGCCCCGTACAATAGACTTAGTGTTCTCGTTAAGCCTTATTGAGCTCGATTTGCTCGATTCGTGGCCGCCATAATGAGATGCAGGCGACGGAGGAACTTTTGCCACCTGCTTTAGGGACGAACGTTTCTCCCTTTCTGAAGGAACATATGTATCAAGAGTGTTCCTCCCTTTAGGGAGGACTATACTGACCCTTTTTTCTAAGAGTGCACAACAAACTCGGGGAACGGAGTGCCGATACTATAAGCTATTTTAGTGGATCTATCACCTCCCACACAAAAGAAAACTGTTGTGCCAGTGGTCCCCTTCTGGTACACAACTTCGCAGTGGCAGTAGTTATTTATTTATCTGGCGATTTCATTGAATATACAAGGTTACCTTCCAAACAACTGCATATGGGTGTGTAGGGTGGCTCAAGTGAATCTTCTTCTGTAAAACTGGTTGAAAAAATTAGTGCCTGCGCATAGAACGCTCACACTTTCACGAAATGTGTACTGTGCAGGTCAGGTTTAGCGTGTGAAGTTTCAAGGCGTAGTCCTTTTTCTGTAAAAAAAAAATGTGGAGCAAAAAACCTGTCGAAGTCAAGGTTGGGCGCGCTCGCAGACGACCGAGTTAGCGGCGCTATTTAGTTCTGGCGCCATCTACCGATAGACGCGGCAAGTAGACAGCAAAGTGCGTCGTCTGCTCGCTGCGCGTATCGGCAGATGGCGCCACAAGTAAATAGCGTCGCTAAATCGGTCGTCTGTGAACGCGCTCAACCTTGACCTTGGAAGAGGAAGAGAACTACGCCTTTAAATTTTATACGCTAAAACTGGCCTGCTAAGGGCACACTGAGTGAAAGCTTTAACTTTCTATGAGCAGGTGCCGATTTTCCCGCTCATATTACAGCGGAAGATTCGCTTGTGCTACCTTCTAAATGGCTTGCACTGACCTCACATACTGCCACTTTGGTAGCCTTGCTACTGAGCTCGTACCTTTTGCAGCATACATCTGCACCAATGTATTTGTCTTTTCGTAAGGACAAGTAGGAATAACTACTGGCATAGTATGATGACGTCACGTGCACGTGTATACAACCAGAACTTTCCTTATGTCCCATCCTGTCGCGCAAGGGCAGGCTTGCTATAAAACAGCGCCTTAGCTAATAGCGAGTTCGTTTCACACGCACTCGCACCGTTTCAGTTCTCTCCCAGAATGCATCGCACTCGCGGAGTGTCGCATGGAGAACTGGCCTCAAACAAACTTGCCAAATGCACCGAGTGCAGAAGACTGAGCTGTCGCCATTTATGTTGCAGAAAGAGTACCGACCTCAATCCAAAACTAGCGCCTTTCTCTTCGACGTGATGGGTGGGAATGCGAGAGTGCAGTCGCTACCAACATTTATCTATAAACGTTGGTCGCTGCAACCTTCAGTTTTTATTTGCGATGACTTCAAGCAACTCGGCTGTCGTAGAGATATTTACAGACGGCGTAAAGTTCCGCAACCAGCTGTCTACAAAGCAGCTGGGGTTTACACTGGAGAAAACTGATGATGCTGTCCGCGCGGAAGCTTGATCCGTTTGAGCATGGTATTATGCGTGATCCACTGAAAGGGTCTGTTGGAATATCCAGCAAGGCGTTTCGTGGGACTTTCGATTTCGATCGTAGTTACAGGTGGATCAGATTTTAGCCTTGCTGAGGGTGTCGAGAACGAGGGCTTCCTCAAACAAAATACGACGGGGCAAGTTAGCTGACGGAGGTAAATGTTAAAAATGATGACGTTGCCCAAGCCTCGGGTAATGTCACTATGTTTAGCTTTCTCGGATGCTTATCGGGCAGTCACAGGTTTCTGCCGGTGGTTCTTTGTCGGCCAATGTTCAATTTTTCACCCGCACACGGCTGGTGATAAAGATCTCGGGAGCTGCTGATGTGTTTGTTCTGAGCATTTCCTTACACACTGGTATATTTCAGCGTCTGTACGGTAACAGAGCGACTAAAAACTTGCGAATAAAGCACGGGTTGTCAATTGGTTCCTTCATGAAATAGCAGACGCTCACAATTCAAGCTCGCGTTTGTTTGCGTTTGCTCGCGAGACACGATTTCTATCAGAAAATCTACTTTTTTCCTTTCGGTTCCGCTGGACGAATGACACATCGTAGCAGACGACCCCTTGTCGTCTGCTCCCGCTCCTCTGCGGAGCGGGGCATGACGGGATTGCATTTTGGCGCACGCTCGGTTTTCCCCGTGCAGAAAGTGCATGCACGCGTGGGGTGCCGTCGCTGAAACGAACTCGGAGAGTGCAACCACTCGTGGAGTGCCGGCCGAAACGAACCCGCTCCACGCTGTGAGTCGGCACGCGTGGAGCGGGTGCCGTGAATCGAACTCGCTAAGACCGTCTGTATGAATGTCTGCTGGCCTCAGGCACGCCAGTGCTTGATATACTTGAGACTTCAATTCACGTTCCACTACGCTCGTGCGCAGGCTTTGGCAGGGTTCGCCTTCGCAAAGTCGTACCTTGGACTAAGTTTCTCGCAAGCCGGCCCAGGACAATGGTGTTTTTTTCCGGGTCGGGACTTTGTTGCACGGATCACTAGTATGTAAAATAGTTTCTCTTGTTGCTGGCGGAGAGGAGAAACTCTGTCAAACTGCATCAGTCTGCTTTTTTTTTTTTCTTCTCCCTCGCCTCTCCACTGGAGAAAAACAATGAAGTTGAAAGTTGAATAGGCCGTTTTCAAAATTCAGTGCCATTAAAAGGCTCTCACCCAAATTTGTGCATAGAGATTGATTGGACCACACTTCAAAATAAACGCTTACGCAGCCGTTGTATCTAATTCGTGCGTCATGTCCTACTGACGTCTCGAACGTCAGTAGGACATGACGCGACATGACGCAACCAACTTATACAACCTCCGCTTGGAAGTGCCTTCAACTTTATCCTTCGTCGGCCTCAAGGAGACCACCATTAATTTGATACAGATGTCATAATCTGAGACAATTATAGTGATTAAAGTTGCCAGATAGAATTTCGAAAAGGGTCTATTTGGGGATAGAAATCCTGTTTGCGGGTTTCACGCCGGTTTTACGGTGTCGGCTTGCAGGTCGTCTCGTACACGTTGAGACCTTTTAAGAATTGACCTGTGCACTTAAAGGGGGTCACTATAACAAGAGCAAGGCCGATTCCACGGCACAAGCTAGCAAACAGAATGTGCGCTGCTCTCCAAGGCCTCAACCTCGCGCCTTTATCCTTCTTCTCCAGTGAAGCGTGCGGACAGACGCTTCGTTTATCTACAAAATCTTATGGTTCACGAGGTGATTCCGCGGTCTGTGAACGAGGACCAGGCCGTAAGACTCGACCTCCACGGATTCTGCAAAGGAAAGTGGAACAGCGATATGTTTTAGTACAGCCTCCAAAACTTCCGACGGAAGTTTCGCACACTGTCAATCTTATGGACCATTCGTTTTACGCTTACTTTAGGCACAAAAAATAGAATGGGTGTTAGAACAACACCGCTGAAGGCGACGCCTCAGCATGCCACGACCCGTGCATTGACCGGATGCAAGTTCAAAAACCTGATTCACATGGTGAGAATAGTCCTGTTACATAGCGTGCCGTGTCATCCACGGCGCCGAAAGAGATGCCCGGATCTCAAGATATAACGTTTTGTAGCAGACGACGGAGGCGACCTTGGAAGGCAGGCGAGCAACTTCGCTACACTCTCACTCTCTTTATTGTCACCGGGAGAGGGTGGCAAGGTAAGGAGGAGCGTGCAATACCATTTTCATGCGGCGTTCTGGTTTTTTGTTTTTTTTTGTAAAAACTATGTTCCCTTGCGATCTGGCAGCTGCAGCGACAGGCACCGCAGCTTCCACTCCACTTTTTCTTGCCGCAGAAGCAACGTCGTACGAAAAAAAAAGGCCTCGATCGCGCATCGAAAATGAGTGATGTGACCTTGCACTTTTGGCGCAGCCTGATTGACCCCATCAGATCGCAGCGTCACCTGCTGTCGACTTAAAGCGAAACGGAGTATAGATACCTGTCATTATTTTAATATTCAACCGTGAAAACCGGCATTTTTTCTTCGTCACTCTTTCGCTTTATTTCAACTTCGCGCTTTTAAAACAAACACATTCCATTAGGCCACTCTTTCTTGGACGGCATCTTCTTCACCACCAGCGTCCGCATACTAGACACATTAAAGTGGGCTATAAAAATTCTTAGTTAAATATTTATACCAGTTCAGATCCTCTGTCTCCGTAAGGTGGACGTCATATGTGTTGTGACAAAGAAAAAAGAGCGGGTTGCTAAAAATACAAGAATTGAAGGACGAATAAAAACACTTGGAGACAAGGACAGCACAGTTCTTTTCGGAAAGAACTGTGCTGTCTGTTTTTGTCCCGAAGTGTTCTTAATCTTTCTTTGATGCTTGTCCCCTCAAGAGATTGTGCAAGCCGTCAGAAACGGTTCGTAGATAGTTTGGAGTTGGGCCTGCGATGGTTGAGCATGGCCGGCGGTCGATGAGATACTCCGCAGGCGATGAAAACTCAGCGAGTTAGCGTTTCAACTGTTTATTTACAGTTACAAACTATGTACACTGGCTATGTACAAAGTAGGGGATTGACATTTTGGGGCAGGATGCCTCCAACAACTACCAAAGTTCCGTCCAAATCAGTCTCTCTCGCTCGGGTATCGGCCTTTTGGGGACCCTCACCTCCTCTCTCTCGGGCATCGGTTAACCAATAGTTTTAAAACCCGTGAACGGCACGTGGGGTCCATTGCCCAATGATCGGCCGGGGGTCGTCACAGGCATTCGTCAAGTTCGCAACGGCCCTCGGCTGACAGCTCCGTAGAGTCGCCCGTGCAAGCGGTCGCAGACAGACCGGCGCCGGCTCCGAGCACCTCGCAGTTTCCCAAGTGCTTCGGGTTGCCGCCACGACGACGCCGTCCACGGGTCCTTCGGGGTGGAACCCGACCCGGCCCGGCGAGGCCGACATGCGGCGGACGCCTACGAAACAAAAACACAGACACCCACCGGCACCGAGAGCGACAAACTCCCCCGCAGGGGGAACAACCTGCTGTCCCCTCAAGACGCTGACACGGGTGGGCCTGCGACCCTAACCAAAACACCGCAAACAAAACGGTTTTAGGGCAAAGAAAGACCCCGATGTCCTCCCTCCCAGTGGCCACGGCGGCGGCGTGACCGCAAGCGGATGCCCGCCAAGGAAAAAGGGGGCCGCCACAGCTTCCTTACACCGTCCACTCGAACGCCCAGGAAAAAAAAAAAGGGTTCAAAATGATAGTTTCCAACTTGAGCTGTCTGAAGTATCCACGACCTAAGTTTACAGCGTCTGTGATTACATTTAAGAGTTTTGCGGAATTGGTATTAAGTGCACGTAAAGCCGACACCCTAATGTGTGACTTGAAAGGTGTAGGGAATATCTGAATACATTTTTTCTCGAAATAATTGTGCTCTGGACTTAGTGTCCACGTCTATGGAAAAACGTTGTGATCGGTGAAAACAAATATTTTAGAGCTTTACATCGAGGTTTCTCACCGGAGAAAATGCTGCGAGCGATGCGGATATCTCGGACACTGAGTACTTAAGATATATTATTTCCTCTCATGATGTAGCTGGAATTTTCAGTGATGAAAGTTACCACGGAGACGGCACGCATGGCGGAAATAAACAGATGACCACCAATAAGCCATAAAAAAGTTCATATTTTGTTTTAATCATTCTGTGTGTGAGATCATACTTTTTTTTTAATGTTTGAAAAATAAAGGACAAAGGGAATGAAGATTCTTTAGAGTCGAGACATCAAGATCTCTTATCTCCTTATCAATATTTTACGGAGTAGTTTCCAGGCAAATTTCGGCGAAAGTGTCATGAGCAGACACGCTTGTACTCTGTACAAAAGCATCTATTATCGCCCTGTCAAAACCAGCGTCATCGAAGTGATGAAGATTGAAGGAATACACCTGCTCATGGGTGTAATTAGCCTTCCTAAAGATAACATGTACTGGTCCCAAGGCATGAAAACCCCACTCCTGGCACTCGTACGAGGAATTGAAGAAACATTGATATCCAAACTCAGACATGCTAACGGCTGTCAGTTCGAGCGACAAGTGAATATATCCCACAGGTCCCGAAAGCAAGGCCAATCGAAGTGCCAAAGCTGGACTCCCGGCTTCGGTTATTTTTTAGAATGGGCCAGACTCGACAACAACATGCAACGCAGAAATAAAAACCGCAAAAAAAAAACCAAAAAAACTATACTCGTTGTTACATGTTTTGCGCATTCTTCATGCACTGGGCGATGTAGCTCTTACGTGATTTGGTTGACTCAGGAAGGAAACGTTCGCTTTTGGCGTTTGAAATGTGTACGTTTTGAAAAAAATACAAAAAGCTAATGTTGGATGCACCACCTACATATATCCCAATTCATAACATGAAAGTTAAACTTAGTAACGTTCCGCGAGCAGCCGAACATTTTTAACTTCGGTTCGTGAGGTGAGCACGAATTACAGGGTAAAATGCCGGAAATGCAATGTCGTTCTTTGCCTACAAGCAAAAGATTAATTTTTATGTCACTCATAACCTTCAGGTGCACCGAAAGAATAGGGCATAGGTAGGACGAAGTACGATGCAAATTTTGTTTGATTGAAAGAAATTGTACCTTCTTCCTCGTACCATACCTAGCTGTGTCTCATTATTTCGGTGTTCCTCAACTCCACCAACAGCCTCCCCAGTCTACACTGAAATAAGCTTCAGACCTAATATCCGAATTTATGGACTGATCTGTTTGCCCAGCAAAAATCGGACTAGGTTTTCTTTTTCATATATATATATAGTATACTTTTGACAAGATGTCTAATCAGGTATGTCAGCCAGTTGTCCCTTTTCTAACCAACTAGTCGGTAGTGAAGAGGATATGCCAAGCGATAACTATTTAGTCGTATAAAACGAATCAGAAAATTGGGCGACGAGAGATAACTGGATATTACAAAATATCCATCTCAAACATCCCACAAACGACTGCAGAGTGCAGATTGGGGCGGTGCAACGATGCTTGTACTATGCGTAAATACCACGTCAAATGAATCCCTGGCGTTTATAACGTATGAAACTCGCTCCGGTTTTTTCCTCCTCGTGCAATGGTAGCAAACAAATGAAAGAAAAACGAGCAAGGATTATGCCCTCAACTCGCGGAAAAAACAAGCGGCCACGGGATTTGAAGTCGATTATGTTGGCACGTGCATGACCGAGAAGGAACGCTTTTCCGTACCTCTAGAAGATGCGAGTTTAGTCTTACGACGAGTGCGGTCAATAAGAGCCGAGCGCCGCCTTGCCGACTCATTCTTTTTCGCAGGTCTCGCCCAAGCCACATGTCACGTCGACGCCCGCTTCTGGTTTTTAGGCGCTCATTCTTTCTTTTGGATTCTGGCACGTCCGCCAATTAAACCTTTATTTTTAGTTTACGCTCGTCGAGCTTTTCCCTTCCGCAACACTATTCCACCAATGCTTAGCATAGCCACGCGCAGAGGTCCAGACATTGTTTGGGTTCGGCTGTTGTCGTCATTGCAGCAATCAATCAATTCAAATCTATCAATCAATCAATCCTTCATTTCAAATCAGAAACTAATCTACGCTGCAGGGGCAAGAGGTCAGAAGTTTGACTTGACAAGGCCTCTGGAGCCTTACAACTGGCTCACGGCAACATACTGCATATCAAGTGCTAATGTTTACAGTTTTCAGGTTTTTAACATTAAGCAAAAAAAAAGAACAGCATCAAATAATCCCACTATCAAAGACAGCAAATAAATAATATATCTTAGGCACATGACGACATATTTAGGTATATGTCAGTACTGTAAAAATGACAATCATATTACCTCAAGGATAAAGAAATATACACAATACACGATCCTACAATAGAAGCGACATTTTAATGCAGAAAAACATTTCTAATTGTACTGAGATCCAGTTTCTCAATATTTGTCAAATTATGCTTCTGAAGTTTATTTAGGACAAGTGGAAGATTATACCTCAGCATTTGAAACCCGTAACTTGTACGATCTGTTGGTATTTTCCAATGCTCTCCCCTCACGAACGTTGTATACCCTGAAATTTGGTGTTAGGTTTGAAATATGTCCAAGGAAAGGCTCGTTAGAACGAAAGGGAAGATCTATATCGTGTAAGTAGAGTATTACTCATATAGGTGTGGGACAGTTATTAGACGTAGTTCTTTGAACAGTGGAGGTGTGTGTATCGAAAGGAACATTGAGTATTGTGAGAACAGCCTTTTTGTTTTGTTTTCAAGAATGCGTAATTTGTTTATTTTTGACAACCATGTGGTACACCACACTAAATTACAGTTTAGATGGGGTACAAAAAGAGCCTCGTATATAAGCATTTTTATCTGAAGAGGCAATAAATTTCTCAATTGACATAGTTTCCCAAGAACTTTTGATAGCTTCTTAACAACATTATTAACGTCAGAATCCCAGTACATATGTTCATTAAAATAGACTCAGAGCATTTTGACGTTCGGGGTAATATTTCTGACTGGGGGGCCCAGGATAATATTAAAAGTATTAAAAGAAAAAGAAACACGTCCATGCTTGGGTTTAAAAAGGACAACCTTGCTTTCAGTGCTCGTGTTGATTATTAGTGAGTTAACTTCACACTAATCATACAGCTTCTTTAGTGAAGCATTTGTCTAATTAACAAGGTATTCTAATTCTGTACCTGAAAAAAATAGTCTGGTATCATCGGCATAAATGATGAAGGAGAGGGCTATGCTGACATTAACAATATCGTTTATGTATAGATTAAATAACAAAAGACCTAAAATGCTACCTTGCGGTACTCCAGCTCTAATAGGTAGGACAGAAGAACTGAGTTCATTTCTTACGACATATTGCTCGCGAAATTTGAAGTACGATTCTAAAAGAACTATCGGTACACCACGTACGAATTCCATAGCACTCGAGCTTTTTTATTAGGGTAGTACGGTCAAAACGGTCGACCGCCTTCGAAAAATCGATGAATACGCCTATAATTAACTTTTTTTTTTTCTTCAAACGACTTTAAAATTGACTCCTTCTGCTCGAGCAAGGCAAACTCTATCGATCGACCTCTACGAAAGCCGTACTGTGCTTCAGAAATTAATGAAAATTTAGTGCAAAAAGTTGTGACTCTATTGCGAATAATCTTTTCAAGGCATTTCGAAAACACAGGTTGTATCGATAATGGCTTATAATTCGAGAATTCATTTTGGTCCTTCCTTTAAACAAAATTATGACTTTTGCAGTTTGCATCTTTTTAAGAAAAATACCACTGGACAATGAGAAGTTCATAATCTGTGTTAATACGGGTGACAGAACATCCAAAACGTGCTTAAGTGGTTTGATCTGCAAATCGTCTATATCACAGGAGCTGATGTTTTTTTAAGAGATTGACACAATTGAAATTTTCTCATTTTGATCCGTTGGGAAGAAAACTGCGCTGTGTCCATATCTAGGCTTCATATACGTCATTGATGAAGGTATGCTACATATGTATGCTACTAACAAGGTTAGGCAAATAACTATCTAAAGCTTCAGCGAGGACTTTTCCTTGCAATGTTACTCGATCTTGATCATGATGTTAAAATTCTGAGACTGAGAAGGAAACTAGGAAGACAAAAGTGTAAAAAGTAACAGAACTAAGGGGACAGACAAGCGTCCATCCATTTTTTATTGCGTGTATTAAGGTAGGTTTGTTTTGCTGACGCAGAACATTGTTCAACGTATTTCTAAATTATTTGAAAAGAGCAAGGTCCTTAGGTGTGTTTGTTTTAAGGAACACAATATGTATAGAGTTTTTAGAGCGCAGCTCTTAGGCGCCCGTTTCCGGCTTGAGCAGTGTCGCCGTCGGCGTAACCGCGCGGTGCATTATGGCATGTTTCCCATGATGACGTCACGCGTGGCGTCACGTGTGACGTCACGAGGGTCACCAGTGCACGTGACGTCACGAGGGTCACCAGTAATGTCATAGATGACGTCACACGTGACGTCACGAGGGTCACCACGCGTTGCATTATGAGTACAGTTCCCCGCTAAATTTAGCAAAAAATTTCTCCCGCTAAATTTAGCGGAAAATTTTATTCGTTAAATTTAGTGGAAAACATTCCCCGCTAAATTTTGCGTAAAAAAATTCACGCTAATATTATCGGAAATTTTTCCCCGCTAAATTTAGCAGGAAATTTTCCCCGCTAAATTTAGCAGAAAAAATTCTCCGCCATATTTAGCGGAACAAATTTCCCGCTAAATCTAGCAAAAAGATTTCCTCGCTATATTTAGCGAAAAAAAAAATTCCCCGCTAAATTTAGCAGAAAACTTTTCCCCCTTAATTTAGCGGAAACGTTTTTCCGCTAAATTTAGCGACAAAAATTCTACGCTAAGTTTAGCGGAAAAATTTCCCCTCTACGTTTAGCGGGAAATTTTGCCCTAAATGGGAAACGAGCACGGGAGGAGGGGAGGGTACAGATGAGGAGGGGGCCATACCCTCCCCGCCGTACCTTCCCGTTCTCCTCCTCATGAGCTGCGCTCTAATTCGGCTTTACAGGGGATTGTAAACGTCTTTATTTTTTGTTTTGTTTTTTCTTAATCATTTTCTAACACTTTTTATTTAGCCATGTCTTGGGGGGGGGTTTTCTTAAATTGTTTTATTTGTTTAAACGAAAAACACTTGTCGTAAAAAATGTAAAAATATTCGAAAATTCATTGTACGCTTTATTGGCAGTTGCAGATAATACAGAGTCCAAATTAATACTAGAAATAAGCGGAATTGTTCCAGTGAAGTGAAATTTATACTTCGGGTCGTATCAGTGGGTTCTTTATCTCTATTGACAAGCTCAGTGGCCTGGGGCGCAGTCTTGATTATAAACATAATAATTGGTAAGTGATCACTTACACTCTCAGAAAAAGGTGCATTCTTACACCCTTTGTCCCATATACTACACCCTAAAACTTCAGTTCGACGGACAGAGCACTGACGTCGCTCTGACGGTACTAACTTTCACGAGAGGTTTGATAGCCGTGTGGTACAACTTATTAAAATAGCTAACGTACGTGTTACTGACGACAAAAAAAAAAAAAAGAATCGAGGTTTTCTTGGCCCTTCTGCAAAACCTCAGTTTTTTTTTTTTTTTTCTGTGGTATTTGATACGTATTTTAGCTATTTACTAAGTTATATCGCACCGTTATCAGGCCCCTCGTAAATTTTGGGGCCGTCTATTCGTCTATACTGCGCTGTACGTCGAATTGAAGTTTTGGGGTGCATTATATGGGACAAAAGGGTGTAAGGTGATACCCTTTCTTTTTAGAGTGTAGACCATAACATAAAACACCAGCACTAATGCTACTTTCCTCGCCGTTTGTCACAAACACATCAATCAATCTTGATTACGTGGTTCTGACACGAGTAGGAGGGATAATGACATTACGAAAGTTGTTAAACGTAAGCAAAGTAAGAAATTTATCTCTAAGACGCAATTCCTCTAGCAGATGTATATTCACATCTACACCAAGAAAGAGCTCACATCCTTCCTCATTCGCCAAACATCTAAAAAGTTCAAACAGTCTTCAACGTTTCCGCCAGGTGGACTATACAAAACAGAAAATATATCTCGTTTACTTCTAACACAAATTATCTCATAGTTCCGTGTCACGATATACTAATCTGAATGAATTTCGAGGTCAGGAAAGTTTGAGTGCAACGAGACACCGCCACCACGTCCATAATCACGATTTAAATAAAAATGGTTATATCCATGAAGTACAAAAAAAAAATCAGCATCTTTATATCATGCTTTTGTTAACATGATAATAATAAATTAACTCTGAACGAATCAAAATGTATCAGTAGGTCATCTCCCTTGGTCCTGGCAGGTTGTTCATGTAAATTAAAAAAGCTGAAAGTATATTTCTACCTTTTTATTCGTGAGAAGCTTCAATTGGTCAGGCGTCAACACATCAAGGTTTTCTGCCATTATGCTCCAGTACACTCGCAGAAAGCAACCAACAATATTCAACAAATCTGACTCAGATCAAGCCACTACCCGAATGCTTGTAGAGCTATTGATTATAGCATGCACAAATCGAGTGCTCACGCAACGCAATGCGAAAGCAAGATAAAAAAAAAAAAACACGTTATTTTTCATTTTTGATATTACACCGCAACAAAGAGGTTTTGTGGTCAATGGAATTGCTTGTGAGTATACTTGAGTTGCAGTGTACTTTGCTTATACTAGTTCCAGTAAGCTCGTGTAATGACAAAAATTTCCATCTGACTATCGTTGCACCGCCTCCTTAATACAACAATTTCCAGCAGCAAATTAGTGCCACTAACAAATTTCCTCTTTTGTGTTTACTTTACTGGCTACGGCAGCGCCTGGATGCACCCGAGAGGGTGGAGCATTTGCCAATGGGTAGTAATCTTACCATAAGAAGGCCACTGGAACGGCAGCCTTCTTTTATGGAGGGAAAGCTTCGCTCGCTTGTTCTTTTTTTGCGAATCAGCCCGCGCTCTTGGGTCGCGAGCACGTGCCACGAGCGGAGGAATCGCGAACGTGGCTTCTGTATCTGGTATGCGGGACGAAGAAATAATAAAGCATTTCAACCTGGAATATGCGAGAATTTATAGGTGAGGCTAAACAAGAATGTGTGACAATCACGCATTTTTCGTAAGCAACTTCCAGCGGCGTGGAGAGATTAAAACGACGTTTTACCGCATACCGGAAGTGACGAAATTCAAGATGGCTGCGCCCTTGCGGTAAAAGGTGTCTAGAGTCTAGACCTTTCCAAAAAATGGCTCCTGGCCGCTTCCATTTTCAGCGTTCGTGCATATGGCGCGTGATTTGCTCGCTTTCCGAAGCCACGAACATGCGCGTGCTGGGTTGAGGAGATCGCACGCTGGACTGTGATTTTGTAAACATTGGAAAGGTCTATAGTGTGTAGACGACCCTTCCTAAGAGTTCGTCCTAACGTCCTCTGATACCTTCGAACTTTCTTTGGACTGATTATCAGTATTCAGTTGCTCTCTCCTTCTGCTGCGTTTAGCATACGCCGCAATAAAACTATGTAAGTGTGAGCTACAAACTGGATGGGATCACATAAAGAAAATTCTAATCATGTTTTTTCGTTTTTTTTTTTTTTTTTTTTTTATCAAACCTTTTAGCCACGAGTTTCAACGACAGAATGATAGAGACATTTCCAAATGTCGCTGAACCCTTTCGCACTTAAAATTCAGTTGTTGATGCTGTGGTGGTTTTGTGTTCTTGATTTTTCTGAAAGTTGTTTTTGATGGGGACGCAGTGCTGAGGAGATTAGACGTATTCGTCTAGAGTTCAAGGCACTCAACATTGTATCCACCGTCCCCGAATCTCCGTTTTTAAACGACTCACTCTTTCCTGACGCTTTGATCTCTTTAGACTGCAAAGTTTGTCAACCGTAAAGTGATTAAAAATTTAGTCGAAGAGCATTGGCACTCTTTTTAACTTCCTGCGTCCTAACGAAAAAGCAAAAAAAAAAATAAAACAAGCAAGCCATGATATTTCTTTTAGATAAATCAGGAACGTCCGGTATCTCTAGGATACCTCTTTATTGGTACCCAAATATAAATCTCAAACTCAAGTCACGTATACGTTCGGAACGACTCGATAGAGCTATCGGTCGAGTCGCATCTTCACTTTCGCTGAAACGATATCGGGCTTGTAAAAACAAATGCAAGAGTTGCGCAGTAAACTATGCAAGAAACGTAAGTGCATAAATTTAGGGCCAGCGTCAGTCGTTACCAGCAATGTGTACAGCGGGAAATATTGAGTTGCTGTTATTTACATTCAAGCCGTGGAGTCGGAGCGGCCCCTCGTTTCCTTCATTTTTTTTTTTTTTCTATATGGCACGATTCCTACATCTCATCTGTAAAGTGACGGAGTCAACTTGAATTCCAAGCACGGACATGCTATGCAGTTTAAAGAAATATAGAGTTATAATAGTTATTGTATAACATTCGTTGTAATATTTGTTGAAGTAATATTTAGTTCTATAATATACACGAAAGGCCGTCCTCTAAGACTTCATCGAAGGAACGCTGGAACGTTTGTGCGGTATTTCTGAGGCCAAAGGGCATTCCAAGAATTTCGAAGAAGTTCAATGATGTGGGAATTGCTGCTTTGGGAATCTCCTCGGGAGCCATGGGAATTTGATGGTATGCACGAACAAGGTCAGTGGTCGAAACTATTACAGCTCCGTCGAGAATTACTCTGGCATCGTGAATGTGAGGTACTGAATGTGTGTCAGGAATCGTGGGGGTTTGGTTGAGAGCCCGATAGTCTCCACAAGGACGCCTGTCTCCGGGCGTAATTTCGGAAACAAATGAAGTGTAGATGCACAAGGGCTGGAGGAGGGGCAGATGATGCCAAACTCTAGCATATGATCAAAGTCCTGCTTAGCAGCAGAGTACTTGTCAGGAGAGAGCCTTTGGGAATGCGAGTGAACTGGAGGACCCGATGTCTCAACGTGACGTTGAATGTTATGCTGCACGCGGGTGGTAAAAGTGCAAGGACGAACCGGAGAATGGAACTCTTCGAGAATTAAAATTAAGATGAAGTGTTGGGCGAGTTGGGTAAACATCTTAAATACAAAAGCGGCGAGGGACAAGAGCAAAACAAAGAAACGAACAGGACAAGCGCTTACTATCAACTGATTGTTAATGCACGAAAAGAGAAAGACGAAAATAAAATGCTAAAAACGTTTGCACAAAAAAAATTTAAAAATATTTACAAATTTTGAAAATATAAAAATTAACAAAATTAAGCTGAAAAATGCAGCCAGATTTTAAAAAAAAAAAAGGTTGAGGTAGCCTACCTGTTTTTTGGATAGTTATATTGATAATGTGCTAATGCACGTGTCTCCTTTTTTTTTATTATTATGAATTTTGCCTCAAAACTTTATCTAGCTCTCTTCCTCCAAGAGCGATTGAGGAATTTTGTTTGATTAAATAGAGAAGTGCATTTACCGTCTCTGACATGTATGGCTAAGTGACCTGATGGTGACGAATGTAGGAAAAAGTCATGCCCTCGTAGTCTTACATTAATGTAGCGCCCAGATTGGCCAACGCACACTCTCCCATATGGCCAAGGAATTTCGTACACGATGTTTACGTTGAAGTTGACATAACTATGTGCGTGCTGGACTGAGCACTGTTCTTGTCGTTCGTTTTGGGAACTCTTCGAGAACTTTAGTATGCGGAGAGTCGGAAACGAAGAGCAGAGGAGTACGTCCTCTAGAGTGCAGTGTGCCGACTCCAGATACTGTCAGAAGAGTTGTGCCATTAATGGTGTATTCGCACGAGTGATCTTTATCCCCGGAGAAAACCGAGTACGTCATAGAGCTGAGAGAAGGAAATGGCACGAGAAGGAGGAAGCAATGCAGAAACTCCAAGTGAGCATTCGCACGACGGAGTTGCATATAGTTGAGTCGCCGGAGTTTTTCTTTTCGCAAACCTGTTGGCGACTTTCGGGGGCTCATTGAGCAAAAGGCAGGGAAAAAATAATAAAGAAAAGACACCCCACACTTCAAGCCTGCTGGCGACTTTCAGGGACTCATCGAACAAAAAGGCAGGCAAAAACTAATAAAGAAAAGGCACCCCACACTTGAAAGCTATTCATCATTATCCCTCCCCAAAAGCAGGGGGACAAAAGAGGGGGCCCGACCGCTCCGACGGATACCGACGGAACGGCGGATATTCTGTAGGCTTGCCACAGATTCTCCTCGGGTCCCCGCGAGCATGCCGCGAGCTCGGGGGACCAGCGAACATCCGTGACGCGGAGCACGTGACCTCAGAACTCGATGACGTTTTCTCTTCTCCTCGGGAAGAAACTCCGTCGTGCGAATACAGCATAAGGAGGCGTCGGCTGCGAACATCCACCATGAGGATGAAGTTTTGAAAAAAATCAGCTTCCAGAATGAGGTATTGCACGGCTGCGACAATAAATACCTATATCGGAAGATGCGACGCACGCAACCCGATGTTGACAGTGATTGTACGCAGTCCAAAGGTAGTGATGGTGGTGCCGTTGGCGGCCTTGACCTTTGAAGGTTGTCGGTTGTTGCGATCTTGAGGAGACGGTGGGATGATCGAGACCTCAGCACCAGTGGTCCTGGTTTCGGGACATGCTCCTCTCATCAACGGAGATGACCTCGGTGTGTTGCGATCTTCGATTTCTTTTTTAATAAAAAATCGGCCGCGTATCGCCATGATTTATGTATTTCTAGGGTGCTTACAGTTAACAGAGTGAGTGAGCGCCATATTTAGGCGATCTCAGAAACCTCCTCGGGGCACGTTTAAGAGTTCTTTTACAACCAGATTTTATTAGAGTGCAGGCGCATTTTTGTGCGTCAGCGCCGAAAGTGCGGTGGCATGAGCACTGCTGATTAGAAGCGCTGCGCGACCGTCTGAAGCGACGATTTGGAGAGGGTATCGTGAAACTCAAAGAGCAGAGACCATCTCCGTTCGCTTGTTGACACTTTATGCTGGTTCAAAATTCAGAAGTCATTGGCACTGGTTGAGTAGCCCCAGAGGGTGTCCTTACCGAAGCATCGATAACTTCTATCGTCCAACTTGGCCACGTAGTTCAGTGTAGCGCTGCCAATGGATGCCAACGTCATGCGAACATCTTATCCCATGAAGGAGCTGTGACGGAATTTTATCTCTAAGTTTTTTCTCAGTAAGAAGTTGTTGGAGTCCTTGTGTTATGACCGCCCTGTGCGACGGATGAGCTGGCTTTGAAGGACAATGTGGGGGTTGATGGAGGAATAACAGGCTGAAGTTGAGCTAGTTGGTACATAATGCAAAAGTAAACGGTCAGCTAGAACGATAGGGACAAAACACAGACGGGGAGAAACAGAAAGGAGGTGCGATGATGATATTGCAAACCTCTGCTGCGTCATTGGAAGACAGTGCGTTCATCACGTGATGAAACTTAGTGTGCTGGTTGACAATTTGTCGTATCGCGAATCGGGACTCCACTTGAGCGAACCATAAGTGTCGATAATTTGGCCAGAATGGTGGAAGTCGGACAGCAAGCGCTGCGTCCCGCGTCGAAGTACTGAGGGCAGTGTCATTGTTTGCCATCCTAGCATTGCTTGTTGCGGTGTTCGCCGTCCGGGTCACAACTTTTTAGCATGCTGAAGGTGCGAAGATATACAAAAAAAAACTTTTCATTTACAATATTTCCAATAGGAACCGTGCACATCTAATTCAGGCCCCGACCAGGGCGCCCCTAGCGGCAAACGGGTCCGTTTCATCGGGGAACTTCCTTGGAACTTCTGCCAGTCGCTGCGTTGGTTGTGCGTTGTAGCGGGTTAGCGCTGTAATTTCCAAGGTAGCTATTCCGCTCTAAGAAAGCCACAACAATTGATGCGGCAAACAATAGGCGACCGCCGCGACGCGGCCGGCATGCTCGCTTCCCATAGCTCTCAGTGAATGGTCTTCACTGGAACGCCATGAGAAGATAATCTCGTGCGCTGCTTCAACTTCTTTTTTGTCTGGTTATTCTCCGTCTGTGGTTGCTACTAAAATCAAAGTAGCGCCATTTCCTTCCCTGCAGCTAGCCGAACACAAGCAAATACTAACATACGGACGACCACAGCATCGAAAGGATTTGGTAATCGGTTTCCGGTGTTATGGCAATCGCCATTTCGGCCCTTTCAAATCTTCAAAGCGTCGAGAGGGTCGTTCTAATCCAGTCGCACCAAGATCACCATAGAGCATCATTGTACCGAAGGTGTTTCTCGACACTAGAAGCGTCTTCGGCACTGTGTATGCAATGAACTTATCAATCACGCCCATTTCCTCGGATCTTCTGTAATTATATTGTTCTTTGCGTATTTCAAAAGAGGAACTTTATTATTGAATTCCTGCAAGTACCGACACAGCATTTTGGTGCTACGAAGTTGTACGCTTGTTTGGCCGGTGTCTGGATAGAAACCTCTCTGTGAAGCTACCTGTCACCAGACACCAACACACCAATAATGAATAGATCAAGAAGAAATTGCTTATTTCATGAAACAAAATGTCCACCATAGAGGGAGCTTGGCGCTATTTCTCCCGATCCAGTGACTTTAGTTGCTACTAGAGCCCCTAAATGAGCTACGCTTGGAGTATCGGCACCCTGTTCCCTGATATTGTTGTGGGCACCGCCATCTTTGTGCTTGTTCAGACCAGACGCAGCTACCAATCGTCATGATTCAAAAGTGCGAATTCCTCATCATTAGTATCGGTGTTAGAAAGCTCATGTAATATTGCTTTGCTCTGTCGCGAACTATATAAACATTTGTGGAGGACGGCAAAGCATTTCCTGTGATTTCAGATAAAGCTTCAGATAATTGGCAACCATGATTTTAAGCCATAAGATGGGTAAGTTTCGTTACTTTGAAGCGTAGCTTATTGTGTGCGTCTGGTGACTCAGCTGTAGATGAGCAATTTAGCCAGTGCGGTAACACCGCTAGCCTGGGATCTTTAACGTGCACCACGCAGAAGTGATACACAACCGCACGCCGGTACGATGCTCATCCAGATCGAAACGGGCAGAGGTGGGGATTGTACTTAGGATCTCTGGGCTGTACCTGGGCTCTGCAGCGCGAGCTTTCACTTGGAGCAAAAGCTCGCGTTGCAGAACCCAGGGTTCCTGGGTTCAATTTCCACCCCAGCTTGGGGGATCGGTGGCCGAGTGGGCTAGCGCACACCAGAGCCTTTTATACTTGAAGAGTTCGGCGGTTCTTTGATCCAGCCGCCAGTCTGGCAGCACTGATCAAACAGTCTGGCAACTGTGCGCATCGCACTCCGAGTTTCGTTGTCCGCCATGATCTGCCTTGCCGTCTTGCGTGGAGCGAGAGACGACGATGAAAATGATCGTTCTGCGCTCTGCCAGACGTTAGAAGAAAACGAAATGGGGGGCTGCAGTGCCGTTGGGTGCTCGAACAACGCGAAAAAGGGGTTCAGGATGTATCGGTTCCCGCAAGGAAAAGAAAACCGCGCAAGGCACAAGATCTGGGAGACCAAACCAAAAAGGGCTGACTGGAAGCCGACTTCGAGTTCTCGATTGTGCGAGGTAAGTTATAATTAACGTATGTATGATTAACGTCACAAAATGCTTGTTTTTAGAATTTCTCCTTACGCCAACAAAAGCACGAACGGCCAAACCTACACGCGTATACATCGCATGTCAATGGAGACCCACTCGCCGGGAGGCACATCATGGCGGAAGCGGCGCCCGCTGAGTCCGCTAGACCTAGCGGGCCGTAAGCCACTCCCACCCGCCGAACTCTCCCAGTATAGACGCTTTCAGACAGCTGTGCATGGGCGCCGCCATAACCGACCTTCAGTTTTTGTTTTTTCTTATTACGTTCGCTCCACTGCATCATTACCACAGTAGGTCAGGTCATTGCCATTTTAGATTCTGCCCCGTCCTTCTAGCCATCATAGGCCCTTGTGGAGACTCGTCAACGCCCGCTTCAGAGGCTCGGCATCTCGGTATTTCAAGAGAAGGTCGGCTATGGCGGCTCAATTTGGCGCGCGCTGAAAGCGTCTATAAAAGGCTCTGGCGCACACCAGCTCGGAGCACGTGGAGCGAAAGCTCGCGCTGCAGAACCCAGGGATCCTGGTTTCAATCCCCACCCCTGCCCGTTTCGATCTGGATGAGCATCATACCGGCGTGCGGTCGTGTATCACTACTGCGTGGTGCACGTTAAAGGGACAATGAAGGCAATTTCGGACATCTTTTTGACGATTGTACTGGGTTCCAGGCACGTCTCAGGCCACCTTGCCCAAATTTCAGCCGAAACCGGCGCTTGTGTGCCGCGCAAATCGATTAAACAGTCGCGGTAATAATCGTACCGGGATCGAACTGGATCGACTGGGGCGACGCCCCGAGAGTTGCGGGATAAGCCAGGAGAAGCGGAGCTCACGTGACCGATGCGGGGCCAAGAAGCGAGACGTCACAAGAGACGCGTCAGCGATTGGTCGAAACGAAAAACGTGCCCTCGGTCACGTTTTGGTTCGCGATTTTTAGGAATACTGTTCTAATTTCCGTTTGAATAACCATGAAAAGTATAAATCGGACCGGAAATGATTACTAAACCGTGAATAGAGCAGCATAATTGTTTTTTCTTTGCTACGCTGGTCGCGAAACGGGCAACGAGCAAGTATGGGCAAACAAAATAAAATAAAAAAAGAACACGGTATTCGAAGGATTCTGCAAAATGGCAGCTGTAGATGGCTGTTCTAACAATCAACTGAAGACCAGTATTTGTTCGGGCGACGCTAGTTTTCACGTGTGGGTTGCTGTCCGTGTTCTTTGACGACGAAAAGAGGACGTCCGCGGAGGAACCGGATCCCGGAACGGCCATATCGCTGCCGCTTTCCCCTCGGCATCTCCCCCGCGTCCGTCCTTCGGCATGCGGGCCGCTCGTTGCCGGCTGGGCGGTCTCCGTCGGGTGATTGCAGAGGCCGCCACACACGTACTCCCATTCCGTTGGTGTTCGGTCACTGAACGGAAGCTCGAACTCGCTCGCGACAGCGATTGCCGTCCATGTTGACAGATTCGGCGAAACGACCGCGCCACCGCGCTGCTATTACCCACCGCGGTAACCAGACTCTCGATCTCCTAAATACTACCGATACCGACAACTCACACTTGACGTCACTCCCTACGTCACCTCCGTTTTCGGGGGCCCAGAAACGAGAATGGAGATTGTTCAGTTTTGGTTTCTTTACTTCTTTCGTAAGCACAAAAATACGCGTCAAAAATGTCTACAAAAAATTGGGCAGCATGCTATGTTCTCAAGAAGCATAAAAACACCATTTAAAAAAATTAAATAAAATTGTCTTCATTGTTCCTTTAAAGACCCCAGCCTAGAGGTTGTACCACACTGGCTAAATTGATAATCTACAGCTGAGACACCAGACGCCCATGCTAGAGGCCGCTGCCGTTGCTATCAGCAGCACGCGCAGTACTGACGTCACCGGGCGCTCTATAAAGGCCTGTTCACACATGCAGCGGAGCGCTACAAGCATAGCGCTGACCTCGCGCTAAGCGCGTGCTGACGGAAGCATTCACCAGCTTTGTATCGCACCGTCCAAACTGTTGCTCATGGCAGACAATAAGTAGCTGACGGCACGTGAGAAGCGCTACATCAGCGCTTCGCTGCATGTGAGAACCGGCCTTAAGAAGAGCACCGTCATACCCGCAGCCAGATCGCTGCCGGCCTCTGCGGAATAAAGCTGTTCGCAGTACTTCCTCGTCTTGCCACTCCTTGCCTCGCAGACATAACAGTCCACTGAGGCAGACTAACTTCCGGCTGTATAAACATACACACAACAATTTGCTTTGCCACCCCCCGTATCGATCTGAATGAGCATCGTACCGGCGTGCGGTCGTGTATCACTACTGAGTGGTGCACGTTAAAGGCCTAAATTGCTCATCTACAGCTGAGACAGCAGACGCCCACTGAGGCAGACTAACGTCCGGCTGTATAAACATAACACACAACAATTTTTTTTTGTGACTCTAGTTTCCACAAAGGAGCTACGGTGGAAACTCTAATTTCTTAGACTAATTCTACAGAATCATTCGATCCTTCAAATCGCTATAGACCACTATTGTCATAGCTATTGGGTATCTAACAAGGACATAAAACATTCCAAACTAATATTTGATGTGGTAGGATTTTTACTTTAGTGTATATGAGGACCGTTTCGCTCGGCTGGGGGCAATACCACCTAGGAGACAAGCCACAAGCCTTGAGCGTTTCCTCCTCTAAACGTCATCACTAGTAGAACCCCTCAGCTAAGGTGAGAACGTCAAAAGCGCCTGTGCACGAGGTCCGTGTCTCGAGCGCCTTAGAAGCAAATGGCGGCACAGCACTAAAATGAGCGGGCCTTTGAAGCGCATAGCAGCGGAGCACCCGCTCGTTGCAAGTGTGTTGCGCGTTTCCACAACAGTGGTAGGCGGTACTTTCTTCTTTCAATTAGAATTTATGTGCAAGCAGGCTGCCTATATATCTGTCTGTCTTAGGGTGAAGACATCCTCTGTTGCACCATGCTGCACTGAGTGGTCCAGCGCGTGACGCGCTGGCACGCCAATGTGCGACTGACGCGGTAAAATGGCGTCTAAGCATTAGCCAAGGGCCATGGCTACGCGCTCGAGCTGAGTCCCACCGGTGCGCGCACTTCAAAATACGTAAAAATACAATTCGGTGGATAAATGGCTGAGATGTCACCAATAATTGGGTTGTGTGTATGTTTATACAGCCTAGAACTTGGTCTGCCTCAACGGGCAACGAGTCTCCCAGCTGTAGATGAGCAATTTAGCCAGTGCAGTACAACCGCTAGCCTGGGGTCTTTAACGTGCATCACGCAGTAGTGACACACCACTTAAGCAGAAGCGCGTGTTTGCATGAAGGCACTCTGTATACCCGCAGGTTCAGCAACTGTACATGCTGCGCATGCGGAGCACGGTTACTTTATATGCAAGACATGGCCACAAATAGCAGGCACGAAAACGCGACCGTGATAGCGGTGCTTTAGCGTCCGATTATTATGCACGGGCCACGGTCGAGTACGAGCAATACAACCTAGAAGGCAAGGCCTGCGAATGACGTCATCGTTTGTGGGCCCCCGACCCGCGCGCCCGAAGCGGCGCACACGCTGAAGCGCGACGATAGGCGCCGCAAAGCTGCAGTCGCGTCCCTCTTGGCATCACCGCGTGCTAGCGTCGCGGTCGCGAACTATGCGGAGCGCAAGTTCGTCTGCTTCTTGCGCAGGGGTTCTGTTGACGTAAGAACGCCGCGCTCTGACTGGTTCTGATTGAGAAGGATAGTGGGTAGACCTCAAAGCAAGCTGCGTTGAGGTATGTCCACTATTCTTTAATCAGAGCCAATTAGAGCTCGGCGTTCCGACGCAAACACAACCCCTGCAAAAGGAGCAGACGAACTTGCGCTCGGCATACCGGGAACCAAACATGCACCTAGACTTCAAACAACAAATTGGCATTTCTTATTATACCGCTCTTTCTTTTTCCTCGTATACCAGTAGGCAGGGGTGGCATATCTTCATAAACTAACGTCAAACCTTCACGCAAGTGCAAGCGATCATTTGACTGTGTTTTGGGCCGCCGCGATGACGACACCGTCGCAAGGACCTGGTCATAAAAAAAAAAACCTGTTTGGAGAAAGCCGCGTGGAAAGAACGCGCGTGCGAGGAGGAAGCGAAACCCTATAAAAAGTCGGTTCTCACTGTGAAGGCTAACATCACACTCCATTGGCGTGTTTACAACTGTCGGGCTTCGCTTCAAGATGACTTGCTCCCTCGCTTTGGTCCTTCTGCTCGGCGGCGTGGCAGTCTGCACCGCCCAGGGAATTCCCGGAGGATTCAGCTTAAAGACGGACCACCGCATTAACCCCAAGTATCTAGACCTGGCCCACTTCGCGACGTCCACTTGGTCCGCCCAGCAGTCCGGCAGAGCCTACTTCGACACTGTAGAAGAAGTGGAGAGGGTCGAGACTCAGGTGATCTTTCTTCCAAATGCCTACAAGGACGGAACGGACCTCTCGTGGTCCGAAGACCCCGAGGCTTGAACTAAGGGGAAGGAGGACACGAGAACGCTCGGGGTCGTCAGAACACCGAGCTCTCGTTGGAATGATTAGAAGGCAGACGCAAAGCTAGCTGCCTTTCTGTATACTCACTGTTTGAATACGTCTGAATGCGTTCGAACGCGTTCGAACGCCGAAACCCGGAGTCCGGCATTCGAACGCGAGACACAGCGAGAGGAGCAGACAACGCTCTTGTTCGCTATGATTAGGGAGATACACAGGGTAAAAAAAAAAAGGCAGCCAGCCTTTGCGTTTACCCACTAATTATTTCAATCAGAGCTCGACGCTTCGGCGTTCCCGTGCAAAAAAGAGAGATGTCCGCTCCCTTTTTCTTACCCTATACTGAGATAAACTGAGAAAGGGGAGGCCAGAGCATGCGGTGAAGTCGGAGCATCCGAGCTCTGATTGGAAGGAGAGCGGGTAGTCGCGAAGGCTAGCTGCCCTTGTATGTACACCCACGCTGTCCCACTCCCATCAAAGTGAGCAGGAGCGTCGTCTGCTGCTCCTCGCGGCGTTCGAAAGCAGAACGCCGTTCAGGGCAAACCGGCAAGGTTTTGTTGCCCGACGGTGAAGGTCAAGACTAAATAAGTCTGCGCAGTGCGACGCCCCAAGCTCTCATCGGGGGACTCAAAGCAATGGGGCCCCCTATTCTAGGGAGCTCTAGAATAGGGGGTCCTGGTGGTTCCGGTCCCCCAAGCGTTGGGGCCCTCTACTTTAAAACTCTTTAACAACTTAGTGAAACCTACAGGGTGCCGCTCTGAGGTTTTTGGCAGGTTTTTTCCATAGTCCTTACTGTCAGCTTCAACTACATTTTTGTTTTGTTTGTAGTCAAGACTATGTAGAAATTGACGACCTAAAAACTGTGTACTTTTCAATGAGGGCTACAAACTGTACCGACAACATTGTTTACAATGTTGTTTTTGTAACTATAAAATGACGACTAATTCTGAACACTGGCGTCGAAATCCATCATCTATTGCATATATATTTTTGCTCCCCGTCTTAGCTCGCAATATAATTGCACTAAGACAAGCTTGACGAATGTTTTCAGGTTGTCGCTGGAACCAACTATAGACTGACGCTCAAGGTCGTTGAGTCCGTCTGCGTACTCACGTCCCCGTACTCCAGGGAGGTCTGCATAGCAAAAGAAGATGTGGTAAGCTTTTTTTTTTTTCGTAATTGTAATGAAGCGACAACCGAAGCGACAAACAGAAACAAGGGAATCCGCCAAGTGCAGGCTTCAAGTATATTGATGCTTGTGAAGTAAGGACAAATGATTGCAAGCATGCCAAAGATACCTTCGCATGCCTGGTGCACGTGCACAAGGCTTGTCGGTGTCGGCTGTTTCTGTTTGTACATCCAGCGGGAATAGGGCACAAGAGCAACCGCGCTCTGTGAACGTGCGATCTGATTCCGAACGTAGGTCTTATGAGGAAAGATGTCGGCTTTAATACCTCTTCAGAACAAACTTCATTGAAGAATATGTAAATCGTCCTGTGATCTCAACTCTGCACGTGCTTATCGGTGTGTGCTGGTGCACCGTTCGTTTGAGGCAGTTCGCTCTAAAGGCCTTTCAGATGCCAATGGCAGTGGCGTCAGAATTACGCATGCTGGGATGGTGATTCAGTTGCAATGATTAAAAACATATTATTTCTTTAATTTGTCGTAATTTTTGTAATTGTAATCAATTCATTTTCCTTAGATATAACTGATAATGGTAAGACTTATGTGATTTCTTTATACTGCAAATCGTTCCTATGTAATAACTGACAGGAAAAGAGGCACGGGAATAGAGTCTTTCTCGTGCTGTTGTTTTTTTCTCCAGCCATTGCAGATTGACTTGAATGTCCTAATCAGAAGTGTGATGCTCAATGAATGTTCTGACACCGAGTATTTTTGGCGTTTGTATACTCAAGAGCTGGACAGTTTGAAGTACACAAGCATTTTTCTAACGCATGTGTGCCTTTGGTCGTGATATTGATTGCTTTGGTTACAATGCTTCGCGCCCTTGACGTATTTGCAGGCACGCAGGCGCTGCATAGCCGTCGTTTACGAGGACTTGCAGGGAGAATGGTCCGTCAGCTCCTTCGACTGCGCAGTGAATTAAAAGCATAACCGCCATACCAGTCCCCCACTGTGCCTTACGTGACACCTGAATTTCCATTGATTGTTTCTTGTCGCGTTTTGTCTTTTAGTGATCTATGACACTTCAGTGTTTTCAGGCTGCTTTGCGTCCTTCTCCAAGCTAGTGGATGTTTTTTTACGAATCCAGTCGACGAGTTGCCCATAAGGTGTCCAAATGTTTTCGCCAGCCTGGGAGCACAATCCTCAACCAAACTCTGGAGAGGTAGAGCAACGAACTAATTTTTTTCTCTTTCAAATAATCCTCATAGTTCGCCAGGACTGTAATAAAAAATCCCTTAGTCATCATTATGTCGGTGTTTCATGGTCTTCCTACATTTAATCTGTCGGACAAAATGGTTTGCCTCAAATAATGCTTATTTTTGCCGTGATTCTAATAAAGAGACTCTCATCCATCATTAAGTGTGTGTTTCGTCTGCCTTACTTCGTTGATTCTCCCGTTAAAACGAAGTAATGGTGTGAACTGTGTTTTGCTGATGACTGCTCATCTTTGGGAACATTTACAAAAATTTGCCAGTCGCGCATCGGTGTTTGCAGCTTCACAACATGCGCGTTGCCAAGTAAGGCGATGGATGGCATGTGCGTCGTGCTTGAAACCAGTCGAAACTGGTGTCTTGGCATTCCAAGATAAGCCGACTCAGTTTTTATCACTGGGATTTTGTGTATTTGTGTATATTTCCCCACAGATTCAATGCTTTTCGGTGTCTATTTTGGTGTTGTAAAAAAATGGGCGTTTATCGAGGCTTACGTTGAAGGAACAGGACACGGGCATGGGATACATACTTTACAAAAAAAAGAGAAACGTCCATATAATATACCACACCGCGTACGATATATAGTCATTTTTAATGGTCTTAATATTGAACAAATTCCAAATCACTAAGATTTTTTTTTTTTTCATACAAAAAAGAATTCAAGTCCGGACACGTTATTACGGCCGCACTTCAGAAGAAACTATGGCAATCAGATGAGCGATGAGCAGTACCATTTTTTTTAAATCACTGACTAAATTTAATTTTTAATGTGACCAGAAAAAATGTGCGTTTAAGGCTGCGGTCTTAAACGCACATTTTTGGCAGCCATCTTGAACAAGGCGTTAGTTCAACCAATAGATGGCGACACGCACCCGTGGGGTGGCCGAAACATTGGTTCACGGTGAAATGGCTCGAGCACCATCACGTTCCCCTCGTGGCCTTGCTCGCGCCGCTGCCAGCTGTGCTCAGCTGGCTCAAATAGCATGGCCCAGCAAACACATGTATGCGAGAATGTCAGGCTGGGTATAGACCTTTCCAATGTTTACAAAATCACAGTCCAGCGTGCGATCTTCACAGCCCAGCACGTGCGTGTTCGTCGCTTCGGAAAGCGAGCGAAGCACGCGCCATACGCACGAACGCTCACAATGGCACCGGCCACAAGCTCGTTTTTGGAAAGGTCTATAAATTGTTCTCTGTTATAGGGAGATGCGGTTCGGCGGTTTCCACGGGCTTTCGCAATAAATCTTACCAAGAAGGAATCAATTGTTGATTGACGTCTCAATATTCTATCAATGAAAACTTCTGCAGGAATGCACGCTCAGTAGACTCAATCTTCCAAGACACCAGTCGAAGCGGACGTCAAGTAAACTGCTTCAAGATTTACGGTACTTACCTCACCATTATAATGACGACTGAAAAGTGACGTCACGAAATATTGTGTTTCGCGGGATCCGGAAGATGTTGTAAAGGTCGTTACATTATAGTTCCCAGAAAACAAATGCCGTTGCAATATTTTCGGAAGTACCGACACACATAATGTTGTAAGTACAGCTTAGGAGGAATATGATGAAAACTTAGGAGGAATATGATGAAAACCTTCAGCAAAGAAAGAAAAAGATGAGGCCTAGGTTATGCATTAGACGTGAAAGAAGAGAAAAATTCGGGAATATACAAAGAGTTGAAGTCAGCGCTCTGTAAGTGTCCCTTTTTTTCTTTGTGTGTGACTGTGAACGTTGTCCTAGTGTTTGATACGGGTGCGCTGTGTCCTCGTGCGTCATGATGAAAACCATCAGAATAAATATGAAGACGTTTATTTACAATGAAGACGCTATCAATGAGCGGGGTTTACCGACGGCAAGTAATGAGCGTTCGGGAATTTATAAGTTCACGTGATTGCTAACTACGGACATGCGGACAATGAAGGCCTGTTTTGTCGGGAGATGGAGTTGCGGTGATGACCTGATATCGGACGACTTGTGGCAGACGAACAAGCACGTTTCTTCTCAGCGAATGGTAAGCGTCCAGTGTCAAGCACAGCACGTGGCTACCGATGTTGTCGACGTTTAGAAAACTTACCATTTTCGACAAAAGTGCTGGCACCTGGGCTAACTTTGTGGAAAGACTCGAAGTCTTTTTTCGTGTCCAGCGCCATCATGAACAGTAACTGAAAACGATCCCCTATTCAGTCGGTGGGTGGCGAAACGTATCCGCATCTGCGGAGTCATGGTCGATGCGTACTCTAAGTGGTTGGATGCCTGCCACGACGTCCAAACGCGTCATTACGTTCTAAGCTCTCTTTTCCCTACTTTTTCCCTACCGAAAATACTTTCCTGTGATAACGCGCCAAATCTTGCTTCAAATAAAATAAAAAAGCTAAAAACAAATTGGCATCCGGCATCACATTAGTGCACCATACCATCCTGCAACTAACGGGCAAGCAGAACTGATGCTGTGCGAAACGAAGAAAGCCCTCTTGAAGCTTACGGAAGAAGCAATTCAGTGAAGAATCGCCAGGTTATTGTTCCAGCAGCACGCGACGGTCTCATCTTCCACGGTAAAAACACCCACCGAAGCAATGTTCGGCGGACGAAAAGCCACACCCCTCGTCCTCATGATACCATGGCCTACGAACGAAGATCGAGAGATTCCCAGATAGGGAGTAATGGCAGTTTATTCGATAGTACAACTCGCCTACGGGAGGAATTTCAGCGGAAGTCGGGTCTTCCATGTAAAACTTGAGTAGAAAAGGCTCTATGTTTGTTGAGCAGAAGGTGTCATCCCTCTGAATACGTCGGATATCAATGCCCTTGAGTGTAAATGTAACGAAATCACAAAACTCTCTTTGTGTATTGTGTAACTGCCCTTGTATTTGGTAGTAGAAGCTATGGTGGTGATTTGGACCTCTCATACCAGGCTCCTTTTTCTTATTTTTCGCCTCATACACCTTTGCGGTTTCAGTAGGCTTCAAGAATTTTTTGGAACGGGGACACTTTACGTCAACGAGGCCATTTGTTCCAAGTAGTCAATCAGGGAATGCTGCTAGAAATCCGTCCCACATATTAACGAATAAGCCGCACTTCTGCACAGTGCAGTTTTCCAGTTCCACGTACAGTTATAAAGCAGCCTCCTCATTGATTCTACTATATTCTGTTGCGGGTGAAGGAAGATCTTTGGGCACACGATACTTGAAACAAGTCTGGCACTGTACGTTGTGGTTCGACACCCACTAATGTCGTCGTCCTTATAGAACCTCATCATTTAATCACTACCTCGTCACCTCCTATTGCTCTTCATCAACAGTTAGTACAATAGGCTACCGCCATATTACAATCCAAGAAATGAAAAATTGAGTCGTTCAGTCCTTCAATATGTTTATTATTTATATAATGTTATTACGTTACATTACCTCGAGGCGATCGACGTCCATCGTCGATCTTCAAATTCTTATACCTGTATATATATATACTAGACGCACAAGGGGGGGGGGGGGGGGGGGTTCGGTGGCCGAGTGGTCTAGCGCACACCAGCTCGGACAACGTGGATCGAAAGCTCGCGCTGCAGAACCCAGGATCCTGGGCTCAATCCCCGCCCCTGCCTGTTTTGATTTGGAAGAGCATCGTACCGGCGTGCGGTCGTGTATCACTACTGCGTGGTGCACGTTAAAGACCCCAGGTTTGCGGTTTTACCGCACTGGCTAAATTGCTCATCTACAGTTGTTTAAACAGCAAACTGTATAAAGTGGAGGAAGGAAAAGCGTTTCTTGTGATTTCATATCAAGCTTCAAATAACTGGCAACCATGATTTTAAGCCACAATATGGTCAAGTGTCGCTACTCTGAAGCGTAGCTTATTTAATGACACTATTCATGCCCTTGTTCAAGAAGCTTGTAATACCTGGAGGGGCCATGACGTAAGCCCCGTGGATTCCAGAAGCCACTACCTTTTGACACCTGCCTCTTCCTCATTGTTCCCGCTAGTGCCAGTAAATTAGCTACGCTTCAAAGTAACGACACTTGACCATATTGTGGCTTAAAACCATGGTTGCCAGTTATCTGAAGCTTTATCTAAAATCACAGGAAACTATTTTCCGCCCTCCACAAATGTTTAAACAGCCCGCGACAGAGCATAGCAATATTGCATCAGCTTCCTAGCACCGGATCTAATGCTGAGGAAGTCGCACTTTTGGATCATGACGATCGGCAGTTGCGTTTGCTCTGCACAAGACCCAAAATGGCGGCGCCCAAAATAATTTTGGGGAACGGAGTTTCGATACTTTAAGCGCAGCTCATTTAGTGACTCTAGGCATGAAGTGAACTCGGGTGTATTCTTTTCCTCTTCGTCTTTATTGTTTACTGATTTCAATCATATCGAATAATGAACACATTATATCTCGCTACGCTTGTGTAGTTATTTGTCTTAGATTTATTAACCTGACCCAGTACTTAAACCATTCATATATCGATAGTAAATCTTCCGATATATTTTCTAAATGTGAAGGTAAAAAGACACGGACATTGATCATGATACAAACGCCAACGCCGCCCTCGAAATTGTTTTGAACATTAGAAATTAGCAGTTTTGTCTGCCATCCGTCAGGTAGCGCAACAAAACACCCAAACAGTTTTTAATTGTTTTTTAAAATTAGCTAAGCTCTACGCCTATCAAGAAACCAAAGCAAGATCATTGTGAAAATCTAATACATCGCAATGTATATCTATTCCAAACAATAAATGTTATTAGATTCCAATAAATTTGTTTGATGTTCAAAAAAGATATGCGTCAAAAACAGGTAAGCTTGAAGGGCTCCTGGAGCTTTATGACTTTGAAAATGAAAAAAAAAAGCCATCGTCCACTTCTTGGGCAACCATTCTGGTTCTAAATGTTATAAAAGATTTTATCATAGTGTAATTATTTCCTCAGCGGCATTTGAAGCACCTTGACTCGAAGCACAAAAAAGGGCTACGTTTGATATAGAATATAAACAAAAATTTACATAATATTAAAAATTTTTCTGCATATTACCAATTATGAGCACTACATCTGTAGCTAATTTCATTGCCCTAGCGCTTGTCATTAAAACATATTTGTACTGAAAAATGTCAATTTTAGGGCAATATTTGGAGAGATGAAAAAAACAAAGTAGTGCAAATACCAAAAAAGTATATCGTTACATTCTGCTCCGACATCAACTTAACCAAACTGCTCTATTGGAACCGTGTTATCTTTAATGGATCGTTCATAAAATATGAGCCAGCGGAGCAAGTGAGGGTCCGTGCCATCATATTCGCAACGCTACAAATGCCCATGAACAGTATAAACCAATACATACAGAATATCAAATGAAAGAGGATTGCATTGCCTTTCGAATGACATCACTCCCACAAAACAGTATTTAAAAGGAGATGAGTAATGACCTGCCAAAAAGTACCTACACTGCCACATTCAGTGGTACCGTGGCCTTAATGTTTGTTAAGGTGTCCTATATATGTTGTTAATATCGGCAATCTAGATTGATCGATTAATTCTCTGATTGTCGACTAATTATTTACCTGCTTATTCGGTCAGAGGATGCCAAACGTAACCCAAATGCTTTGGTTATTCAGCTGGTAGAATAAAAGTCATCAGAAATTAATGAAATGTCACTATGCATACAGCATTCATGGCAGTTGTGAGGAGCAATCGGTCAAATGGCGCATTTTGCATGATATTCATTGCGTCTACAAAAATATTTTTGTCCCTCAAACTTTTTGTTACTCAAATACTCAATTAATCAATAAAGCATTCAATCATTATACTTTACACATCAAACATAAAAAGCTTTACTTAACGCATCTCGATTCATAGCCTATTTAGGTAAATTTTGAATATGTTTCAGATAGGGGCATCAGAAGAAATATTCTAACTATACTTAAAAATGCATAACAGAAACTGAGCAACGTTTTAAGTTGGCCTACTTGATATTTTATGAATAACCCTGAAAATATTCGGAAATTCTTAAATCCCAAGAACTTTTCTAAACATATGTATGATCATGAATCCCAAACAATAGTGCTATAGCCACCCTGACAATATTTGGAAACTCATAAAACCCAAATACCTTGAAAATATTTGGAATCATAAGCGCCAAACAATAGTAATATTAAAAACCTTGAAAATGTTTGGGGTCATAAATCCCAAGCAATAGCATAATCAACACACTGAAAATGTTTGCAAATTTATAAATCCCATAAGTCCTGAAAGTGTTTGAATCATAATTCCTCCAAACAAATATTCTTATAAACAACCCTGAAAGTGTCTGCAATTTTATAAATCTTGAAAACCCTTAACAAGTTTCGGATTATAAATTTCAAACAATTGCCTCATAAGCAACCCTGAGAATGTTTCAAAATTTATAAATCCCCCTTCCGGTACGTTGATACTGGGGATTTTGAAATTGAAGAGGAAAAAAAGCTCACATTATGTTATCACATTTTGATTTAGTATTCGAGCGAGAACATTTAGACACCAATTTTAATTTATTAAAAGTGATAATACGCCAATGAATACAGTTCCAACTTTTTGTCTTGATGCTTTGAAATCAAATGAAAATCTAGAACTCCCAGTACGAAATACATATTAAAAGCTCTTTTTAAGACCTTTATTTAAGGTTGTTTTCATTTTTACAACATTACGTTATTATTGAACACGCGAGAGCTTCCAGTTGACTGTAAAGTAGCGGAAATACTTACCACTCGAAAAAACAGAAGCCGAAACCTTGTTACTAACTATCGCCCAGTATCCATCGGTAGTTTCCACCTTATATACTTTTTCAGCATATTAAGTATTGAAACGTAATCAACTACTTACAAAGTGTGATATTGTAATGGCCAAACCAACACACCGCAATACATTTTTTTTTTTTAACTAAGCAGTTGCATTTCACTTAGAATATTTATTTTAACTCGATAAAAAATCTTCAAACTGACGTCATATTTCTTGACTTCAGGAAAGCTTTTGAAAGGTCCCTCATCAGCGCCGCACTACAAAGCTAACATACCTTTGAATGCACCCGAGTTCGCAGCCTTGGATGAGTGCACATGGCAGCTGGCACGCTGCCATGTGCGCCTGTTTTGTGTCAATAAATCACTTAAGCACTTAATTCGTTCATAACAAATTAAACCGCTTCTTTCGACAACCAAATATTGTAAGAACTACTTTGAGAAGAGCATAAACGATGCGCAAAACTTTCTTTCCTTGATATGACAAGTTTTCTTACGCTTTAGCAATGTTTTTTAATCATTAATAATAATTGCATTGCAAATGAACAAAGAGAGTGTGAAGTCTATCCTGCCTAAGCCACATAGGGCTTAACTGGCAGCGTCTTACAATCAGTAAAACTAGCAGTATGCAAAAGGAAACATGTAAAATAAAATCCACACAAAAGAAATTAGAATACAAAAGCAATCTAGTGAGCACTTTACGAACTAAAATTTCTCAGGGCTTTCTCAAACTGGTGTTTTCTTCTTAAATTAAAAATGCTAGATTGTAGTTTGTTCTGAAATGCTCTTACATAATAACTGCGAGCGCTTTTTTCAAATCTTGTCGAACATCTAGGTATCCGGTAACACTCTTTGGGTCTAACAATACGAGAAGGTACATACAGAACTCTAAATTGGCTATCCCAAAAATGTCTATGAACAACAGTTTCCATCAATAGCGAGTTAAATCAAGGTAAATGAAAAGTTTTAAATGTGTCAATGTCATTTCCAAGGCGTAACTCATAGGAAATGTTCTTTAGCCAAAAACGCAGAATCGAATTAATTCGAAATTGCCAACAGAGAGAAAAACGACCGTACACGGTATCGCCGTAACGGAGCACACTGTACACTAGAGCATGTACACAACTTTTTCTAACGGATAGTTGACTAAAATATCTAGTGTTATATAACAGACAAGACACTGCACGAATTTTCTTACATACATGAGCAAGATTAGAGTTCCAGGTTAGGTCACTGTCAAAGAATAAGCCGAAATATTTTATAGAAGATGTATGCTATATAGGCTCACATGCACATGAGAGACGTCCAGACGTATGTAACCGTATAAAAGAGGTCGTAATAACTTTTTCCCAACGCTTGTGGAAACATATAAGCTGCACTTTGGATGCATTAACTTCAATTAAATTAGCTTTGAACGCGTTCATAGATATAATCGCCGCAGTTTGTAAAGACAAAAAGACATCTGAATAATTGGACGCTTTGGGTCAAAGAACGGTATTGTCAGCATATTGAAATAAAGAAATTGGTGCCGCAATTGAGAGGTCATTAACATAAAGGTTATATAATAGCGGAGCTAAGACCGAGCCCTGGGAGGCACCAGCTTTGATTTAAAAGAAACCGCTTTGATACCCTTCGAATACAGTGGACACTACCATAGCCCCCTCTATACTTAAAAAGCCTGGCACTCGTCGACGGAGACACAGAGGGCCCGGTCGCAGACTCAGAGCGCGAGGATCTGGTAGCACAGAACATTTCTCGGGGAGTCCGGTAGTGAGCGCAAAGTTTTTGAGCGACGAGGACCCGGAACACACTGTTCGTTCGGGAGAAACCGATGCGACTGGCTGCTGACGTCGAGGCAACGGCGATTGCGGCCGCCGAGGCCAGTGGCCTCGGCGGCCGCAACTAAATTGTTCAGTAAAAATATCCTTTAACGAATTCTTATTTTCGTGCTCCTTCTGCTTTCGTTTTCACTTCCCGGCATGGAAACTTTTTGTACTATTGAAAATCATTCGGGAGAAGACTTTTTTGGTCTTCCTAAATAAGGGAACCTGAAAACGTCCTCAAGACGTCCTTGAAAGGACCATAGTGTCCCGACTAGTTCCGAACGTCCCGACGACATCTCGACCAGCTGAGGACGCCCTCAGAACCATCTGCGTTGACTGGGCAGTTGTGTGCCCTATGGCGCATGGACCGCCGAAAACTCCAAGCAGGGGATAGTCTTTAGTCTTTATTTTTTGGCTCTGGAGAGCCGCGGCACCGCGGAAAGGCAGCAGCCCGTACCATGAAGGCCCGCGGTGCCGCGTCTAGTGAACATGATAATGTGATGAGTATATACATGCAAGATGACGACGACATGGGTTTTTGGTATTGGGGAGGATGGCAGTCCGATTCACAGAAGTCCAGATTTCGTGGAGGCGGGTTGGGCGGGTCAGCAGCGAGCCATGGGGATCTGGCACGCCGTTCGATCGGTGCATGAAGGAGCCCCAGGAACATGATGGCACTCTTGCTTACTGGGGTCCACTGGGGTCGAAGCACCAGGCTCCAAGGAGGTAGCCCAGTCAAAGTAGTAGCTGCCGTTTCTGAGGTACCAAGGCCCAAAGCTCAGATTGAGGCAATGCCGTCGCCCGGTGTGTCATCGTCTCAACGTCGTCGTCGTCATCTTGCATACTGACCTTTTGACGCTGTTCCCGTGTATCAATATCTGTAATCCGTAATCAATCAGCCCCGGCAGTTTGCCGTGCAATTTTGAGCGCAAATGAAACAGGCGAAACCGAAACGAAGAAACAGCGAAGGGGTGGCGTTGCATGTATACCCCCGCCAACAGAAGAAAAAAGAGTATAGTGTGTTTCGGCGTCTCGCCGCAGCGGGGCGCCCGTTACATGACTCTCCTCTCTACCTTTTCACTTTCGGCAGCCGCGTCACGTGTCTATCTGCCAGGCTTTCTCAGTATAGAGGAGGCTATGTGACACTACACATCATACAAGTGTTTTAGAATGGGTAGATACCAACCTAGCTGGCTTTATGTCTACAACATTGGTATCTATTAACTGTTCAAACGTGGTCGCCGAACGCCATAACGACGAACACCGGCGTTCGGCGAAACGGCGTTCAGCGAAACGGCGTTCGGCGAAACGGCGTTACAACGTTTGGCGTTACGGCTTTCGCTTTCGGCATTCGCGTTCGACATTGATGTTAGGACGATTCATGAAAAGAGACAAGAAATCCAAGACGTACGTGCCCACGCGCACGTAAAAAAGGGCGGAGTTTGTGATAAAATAACATGATACACACAAAGAAAAATATAATGAAAAAAACTGCTATGTTCATCACAAACTCCCCAAACTACTCCGGAAAACATTCTGTGTAAATCGACTTGATCCAAAAAAAAAATCAAGATAAATCTTTTTTGTTTTTTCATAAGATATATTATTACATTTTTTGATAAAAAGCGCCTACTCAACAGTCCCCATCGAGGTTCCGATACAGTTGCCAATACTTGTAAATACGAATGTATTCATACCCTATGAAACAAAATTAGTTCGCTTCATTAAGCATACCACAACGGTATATTCGTACCGTCGCATCTTGTTAACAACTCTGTCGGCCTCAACACTAGACCTATTAACCGATTAATTAATCGCTTAAAGAACACAGACTGGTCGATAAGCGTTTTAATCGACGCAAAGCCGTAGTGTACAGTGATCACGTACAGATAATTAAAATCGCCTTTCATGTTGTTGTGTTTTTTTAATCCACCCATTTGACGTCATTGTCAAGGAAAACGTCATGTAGTAGTATTCATGTAACACCCCGAATGTAGTTTTGGGGTGTTGCATATGGGACAAGGGGTATACCCCTGTACACTCCCTATTTCTGAGAGTGATGGTGTCGTGATGCAAATGAGCTGTGGAAGCTCGCTATCAGCTCTTGATCAGCAGCCGCGCACCAATGTATGGCCGTCTATGAATTCGACGGAGCTCTGACTAGTGCCACCAAATAAGCTACCTTCATTCAGAGTAACGACACTTGCCCATATTGTGGCTTAAAATCATGGTTGCCAGTTATCTGAAGCTTTATCTGAAACAACAGAAAATGCTTTTCCGTCCTCAACGAATGTTTAAACAGTTCGCGAAAGAGCAAAGCAATATCACATGAGCTTCCTAACACAGAATCTAATGCCGAGGAAGTCGCACCTTTGAATCATGACGATCGGCAGTTGCGTCTGCTCTGCACAAGCACAAAAATGGCGGCGCCCACAACAATGTCAGGGAACAGAGCGCCGACACTCTAAGCGCAGCTCATTTAGTGGCTCTAGTTGTGACGTGGCCCATACTCTCGTCAAGCTTCGGCCTGTTTGCCACTTGGGGCGGGTCGGGGATCTACTAACGAAACGTCATGAGCAGGCCTTGTCTGCGCCGCGGCGCGTCTGCAAGTAAAGCACCTCGATCTGTTTGCGTTTTTCGTGCAAGTATACTTCGTCTCAACTTAGCATAGATCGTTGGCATTGACTAACTACGATGGCTGTGCAAGCGCGAGCTTCTATCCTGACTGCCTTGACTGGGGCTATAGCCCCCTCTATACTCACGAAGCCTGGCAGTTCGACGACGGAGCCATAGAATGCCCGGTCGCAGATTAGGAGCGCGAGGATCTGGTATCACAGAGCATCAAAGAGCCATTTCTCAGGGAACCTATACTCTGTTTCATACTTAGCGTGCAACGCTGTCCAAGCTACTGGCGCGAGCGTGGGGCTTGATATCGTTGTTCATTTGCACGCGTTCTCGCGCAAACAAAACCATAGATGAAGGCACGCGCTCGCGCCAGTAGCTTTGACAGCGTTGCACGCTAAGTATAAAACGGAGTATAATGCACCTCGATGTGTCTGCGTTTGTCTTGCAAATAGCGTCGAATGCGCCAGTGCACGAGGCCCGTGTCTCGAGCGGCCCTTGGAAGCAAATGGCGGCGCAGCACTAAAATGAGTAAGCCTTGGAAGCGAATGGCGGTGGAGCACCCGCTCGTGGGAAGTGTCTTGCGCGTTTCCACAACATAGGTAGGCTGTACTTTTTTATCAAGGAACTTTATGCGCAAGTAGTCTGCCTACATATCTGTCTGTCTCAGGGTGAAGACATCCTATCTTGCACCAAGTTGCACTGTGTGGGCCAGCCCCTAACGCGCTGGCACGCCAATGTGCGACTGGAGCGGTAAAACGGCGTCAAAGCAGTAGCCCACGATACTGTAATCCTGACCTACCCCCAGAAGAGTGTGCCAGCGCGCAGCTTGTAGTACATGGCCGCGGCCGCAGCGTTTCGTCACGCTATGACTTGGCGGCACTGCACAAAGGCTTTTTGTGTATGAAGGCACTCTAGTCTTTTTGTCTCCTATGACATCCGCATATTAATCGAATGCGCACAAAGCGTGGCGGCATCAGAGCCGTTTATTGAGAGAGTTTGGCCATACATTGGTTTGAATTAGCCCCGTGCGCGACCGAAAGCGTCGCTGTGGTCGGCCTTCCACGATTGGCCGAACGCTGACTATGACGTCGGAAAGGGGATTATCATCGACGGAAATAAGAGGAATGAAAGAACTTTAATTTTGACGGTGTTGGCAGTGTTCCTTTGAAAGCGCAATGATTTCAAGCTTCCACCATGCTAATAACAAACACCATCGAACTTGTTTTTTGCAAGGTAATGACGTCACAACGGGGAACCACAGGAGGGCGCCACCAAAACTTCTCGCCGCTAATAGGCGAGCATCTCGGGGCCAACCACAGGCCGCGAAACAGCCCCTAGCGGTGGTCGTGTGATCTAAATATGTGACACGACTATACTTCGTTTCGCCTTATGTGCGAGCGAAGGCAAAACTGGAAGCGCGAGCACGCAAGCTCCGTGCGTTCAGGCTTTGCTCGAGCGCGCGAGCTGGGGAGAAATGCAAAAAGCGCTGGTCTCGCGCTTCTAGCTTTGGCTTCGCTCGGCCAAGCGGAACTCCGCGTCTCAAGACGCTCGCGCACCCCACCCTTTGCACTGTTTTCTTTCAGCCAGTCTCAGGACGCTGTTCTAACAGTGCAGACAAAGGCATGGGCACGAGCGCGTGGCTTTGGAAATTGCCTCCTATGCACGAGGTCTCGTACAAACAAAAGCGTTTCGCTGAGCTAGGCTCACGCGCCTGTGCCTTTGTCTTCACTGCAGACATTTGTGAGATGGAGTAGAGGTCTCCTGATTGGTCGACGCTGTGTCACAAATTTAGTTTACGCTCTAAGCGTGGGGGGAACATTCGGCGCTGGCGGCGCCTTTGCTCCGCCTATTGGCCAAACTCTCCCAATACACGGCTCTGGGCGGCATTATCTGGTCCTGCTCTCCTCATGGCATCTCGTCAAGCTTGTCAGCCTCGTCAGCCAGTGCGTGCGTGACAGATTTGAATCACCGCTAGAGGCGCCGGCTGCCAGCACGGTGGCTGTTCATGTGTGGTCCGAGAACGCGACTGATTTCTATGGTGGCACGAGAGCAGTCGGAGCAAAAAACTTCCCTCGCGCTTCCGTGCCTGAGAAACGTGCTCTTTTGATCAAAGCTAACATGAGAGCAACGCGCCCTGCTACATGCTACTTGTAGTGCCTAGAGTTCCTGTATTCACCACATTCGGTGGGAGTTGATACTACGAGGGCGCCACAGTATTTGGTGCCCCAGTAGACTTCCGGTAGTGTATTTATTTATTCTTCAACAACGCACAGCGATCAGGTAAGAAGAGTTTCCTTCAGAGAAGTTTCTGTAATATGTTTGCAAGAACATTAGTGCATTGTAGAAAGTAATGCAAATAACAAAAGGAGGCGAGACAAATGAAAAAGAGGAAAACCGGAAGCGCGCAGGGGTCCGCCGATAGGGGGTGTTAGTGAGGTTGTTTGCAAACATACATCGGTGAATAGGCTCCCTACGGGAGCCAGAGTTGCGCCATCACATGAGGAGCCGGCTCAAGTGCCGTGCAGGAAAGAAGACGCTGCACGCGCCCCGGAGTACGTTCCCCTGCTTTTGTGTGTGTGTGTAAGCGTTGTAAAGTACATGAGGGGGGGGGGGGGTGGGGGAGGGAGGATAGGGCCAATAGTGTATGCGCACCAGGCGCGATGGTCACTGGCTCTTGGGGTTTGGGGGTTGTGGGAGGAAAGTGGGGAGATAGATTTAATTTTAGAGGAGAGGGGAGGGCGGGCGATGTCGGAAGAAGCGTGGGGGGGGGGGGGGGGGGGGGGTTAATTTAGTATAACTAAGTATAACTATAACGGCGATCAAGGCGGTCACCGGGGGGGACCGCGTCGTGTAGAAGGAGGTCCTACTCCAGTCTGGACGCGTGGGAGCACAGGCGTGGTCGTCGAGCTGGCCGGCCTGGGCGCCGCATGGGGCTCACAGGGACGACAGGAGCCCGGTGTCTTCCAGGAACGTGAGTAGGGCTCTCGAACGTGCGGCGCCGCTATTCGCCGAATTCAGTCACGTGACGAGCGGGATCAACATGCCGTGCAAGAAAGACGGCGCTACGGAGATGAACGCGCAACTCTGGCTCCTGTAGGGAGCCTATTGGCGACTTGAGCGATCGAAAGCGTCGCTGTGGTCTGCCTGCCACGATTGGCCGAATGCTGAAAATGACGCCAGCAAAGGATTTCTCATCGAAGGAAATAAGAGGACTGTAAGAACTTCAATTTTGACGGTGTTGGCATTGTTGCTTTGAGAGCGCTATGATTTCAGGCTTTCACCATGCCCATTACAAACACCATCGAACTTGTTGTTCACAAGGTAATGACGTCACGAAAGGTAACCGAACGAGGGCGCCACCGAAACATCTCGCCGCTAATTAGCGGCGAGAAGTTTTGGTGGCGCCCTCCTGTGGTTCCCCCTTGTGACGTCATTACCTTGCAAACAACAAGTTCGATGGTGTTTGTTATTTGCATGGTGGAAGCTTGAAATCATTGCGCTCTCAAAGGAACACTGCCAACACCCTCAAAATTAAAGTTCTTTCATTCCTCTTATTCCGTCGATGATAAATCCCCTTTCCGACGTCATAGTCAGCGTTCGGCCAATCGTGGAAGGCCGACCACAGCGACGCTTTCGGTCGCGCACGGGGCTAATAGGAAGTATTCACTGGACGCCATATTTGTAGGTGCTGTTTAGAGCGCATGCTCAGAACCAGCTCACATCAATAGGCTGCTAAGACCGGCACTCTTGATGGTGCGGAATGCACGTTGCAAAAGAACTGTGGAAGCTCGCCATCAGCACGCGCTCAGAATTCGCGCACACAGCTATGGCCGCCAGTGAATACTCCCTATACAGGAACACTACTACTGCCAGCCTGATGGCGCCAAGCTACGGTAGGTGTTCCCGACAAACAGTTATCACCATCCACGCGCCGTGTGTACCGTTCTACAGACAGACTGTGAACCGCGTTTAGGTCGGAGAAAAGCCTTTACCGAGCGCCCCCAATGGCAAAGCGAGGCACTTCTACGGCGACAGCGTCTCCCATAGGGAGCCATTTTGTGGGCAGGTCAGGATTACAGTAGGTCATGCATTAGCCAAGACTACGAACTCGAGCTGAGTCCTACCGGTTCGCGCACTTGAAAATACATAAAAAAACACGATTGAAGGGATAAATGGCCGAGATGTCACCACTAAAGCAGAAGCGTGTGTTTGTATGAAGGCACTCGGTATACCTACAAGTGCAGCAACTGTACATGCTACGCATGCGGATCACGGTTACACTATATGCAAGACGCGGCCACAAATAGAAGGCACGAAAACGCGACCGTGAAAGCGGCTCTTTGTCGCCCGATTATGCACTGACCACGGTTGAGTACAAGCAACACAACCTAGAAGGCAAGGCCTGTGAATGACGTCATCGTTTGTGGACCCCCGACCCGCGCGCCTTAAGCGGCATACACGCTGAAGCGCGACGATAGACTCCACAAGGCTGCAGTCACGTCCGTCTTGGCATCACCGCGTGCTAGCGTCGCGTTCGTTGTAAGACACTGCGAGACGCACTGGCGGCAATGCTGACGTGAGCAATTCGGAGTGCAACTTCGTCTGCTTCTTGCGCAGGGGTTCTGTTGACGTAAGAACGCCGAACCTTGATTGGTTCTGTTAAATGGATAGTGGGTAGGCCTGAATGCTAGTTCCCTTGAGGTCTACCAACTATTCTTCCAATCGCAGCCAATCGGAGATCGGCGTTCTGACGTCAGTGCAACCCCTGCGCAGGAAGCAGACGAACTTGCGCTCCGCATAAAAGACGCCGCCATTGGCTACTTGTGATGAAGTGTGGTCGACGGGGGGGGAGGGGGGGGGGGGGGTGCAGGCATTGTCTTTTAGGTGGTATTGCCTACAGGCCTGTGCGGAGCGCAAGTACGTCTGCTTCTTTTGCAAGAGCTCCGTTGACGTCAGAGCGCCAACCTCTGACTGAGAAGGATAGGGGATAGACCTTAAAGGGACACGGAAACAAAATTTTAGCGCCGATCTTTTTGCATAAATATGGGCTAGGGACAGGCACCACCTCGGAAATATCTATATCGCGCTGTAAAAGACAGGAGAACTAATTTTAAACCTAATGAAACGATTGCAAATTCACATCTGGTGGCTGGTGGGAAAGTTCTCGTGACATCACTTGTGGCATAAGAGCAGCGCCGTTCTGCGGAAATACGGCGTGCCGGCAGAATTAGCCTAGGCCTGAACACGTTTGCAAAGCCTTGGCGGAAAAAGCCAAAGCGTAGTTGGCCACTGTGAGCTCGTTCTCGTTGAGGCTCTTTGCACGACACGACGCGAGCACGCTTCTGGTTCTGAAGGTTTTCAGCTGAACGTAGAGGGAAAAAACCAAGGAGTAGGGAAAAAGAGACACACACTGCTGGACTATAAACCATTTACTAAAATTCTTCTGTTTCACCTACGCTCATGAATTATACTATTTACTGGAATTCTTCTTTTTCATCTACCCTCATGAATTATACTATTGAGTTCCCAGGGGTAACTTCTTCTTCGGTATGATATTTGGTGGCTAGCGTTCACATGTTCCTGACTAGGTTTCTCACTTGGGGCGCTCCCAGAAGTTACAGTTTTTCTTTCGGAAATAGCGGAAACACAAAAACCAGCTTGCAAGGGAAATCATGGAGTCTCTGGCTATTGAGGCGCACGAGGATGACTGCGTAAGTGCCGCCTCCATTACGCTATTTCCGAAAGAAAAAATGTATCTTCTGGGAGCGCCCCAAGTGAGAAACCTAGTCAGGAACATGTGAACGCTAGCCACTAAATATCATACCGAAGAAGAACAAGTTACCCCTGGGAACTCAATAGTATAATTTATGAGGGTAGATGAAAAAGAAGAATTCCAGTAAATAGTATAATTCATGAGGGTAGATCACTCTCCCCTCGCCATTGCTGGGTACTAACGGTTATTTCTACTTACCGGTTCCCTCGAGCTACTACTTTTGCGGTGTGAAACTAAGACGGTGAACCGAACGCTCGTGGCACATAAAATACTGGTATGGTCGCGAACGACGTTATGGGCGAGCTAGAACGTACAGTCCTCGGATATCACTACTATACTCTCTCTCACCAGTTGTGTGCAGTAAAGGCAAGAATAGGAGCTCGAGAGCTCAGCTTTGGAGAATGCTCCGTTTGCGCGAGAGCTCGCGCAAGAAAGGCACATCTGAAAGCCACGCTCTCGAGCCCCTAACCTTGCCTTTGCTGCACACAACTAGTGAGATGGAGTATAGGCGAGATCGCCACACGTTGACGCCATCAAGCGGCAACGCTCGCAACTACGGTACCCTTGGCAGTGCAGGAACTATTGACGTCACCGGCGCGATACGCATTCCGCTTCTCGCTGGCCGACTTTGAAGCGAAAGGAAGAGAGCTCGCGCTCACGTCATTTCGTTTCCGTACCCCTTTAACAAGCGGCCTTGAGTTCAACCCGCTATCCTTTAATCAGAGTTAATCAGAGCTCGGCGTTCCGACGTCTACACAACCCCTGCAAAAGAAGCAGACCAACTTGCGCTCAGAATTTCGGGAAACAAATATGCACCAGAACTTCAAAAAACAAATCGGCTTTTTTTTCGTTTTTTTTTTATACTCTTTTTTGTATGCCAGTACGCAGGTGTGGCATATCTGCATAAACGAACGTCAAACTTTCACACGAGCGAAAGTGATTATTTGACGGCGTTTTGGCGAGTGGCCGTCAGGAAGACGATACCGTCGCATGAAGGTGGTCGTGAACAAAACCTGTTTGGAGAAAGCCACGCGGAAAGAACGCCCATGCGAGGAGGAAGCGAAACCCTATAAAAGCCGGTTCTCATTGTGAAGGCTAACATCACACTCCGTTGGCGTGTTTACAACTGTCGGGCTTCGCTTCAAGATGACTTGCTCCCTCGCTTTGGTCCTTCTGCTCGGCGGCGTGGCAGTCTGCACCGCCCAGGGAATTCCCGGAGGATTCAGCTTAAAGACGGACCACCGCATTAACCCCAAGTATCTAGACCTGGCCCACTTCGCGACGTCCACTTGGTCCGCCCAGCAGTCCGGCAGAGCCTACTTCGACACTGTAGAAGAAGTGGAGAGGGTCGAGACTCAGGTGATCTTTCTTCCAAATGCCTACAAGGACGGAACGGACCTCTCGTGGTCCGAACCCCCGAGGCTTGAACTGAGGGGAAGGAGGAGACGAGAACGCTCGGGGTCGTCAGAACCCCGAGCTCGGGTTGGAATGATTAGAAGGCAGACGCAAAGCTATACTTCGTTTCACCTGATGTGCGAGCGAAGGCAAAGCTGGAAGCGCGAGCACGAAAGCTCTGTGCGTTCAGGCTTTGCTCGAGCGCGCGAGCAGGGCCGAAACGCAAAAAGCGCTGGTCTCGCGCTTCTAGCTTTGGCTTCGCTCGCAGATAGGGTGAAACGAAGTATAGCTGCCTTTGTCTACACTCACTGTTCGAATGCGTTCGAACGCCGAAGCCCGGCGTCCGGTATTTGAACGCGAGACACAGAGCGAGGAGCAGACAACGCTCTTGTTCGCTCTGATTAGGAAGATGCGTTGGGTAAAGACAAAGGCAGTGAGCCTTTGCGTTTACCCACTAATCCTTTCAATCAGAGCTTGACGCTTCGGCGTTCCCGTGCATAAAATAGAGCTGTCCGCTCTCTTTTTCTTACCCTATACTGAAATTAACTGAGAAAGGGGAGACCATGAGCGTGCGGTGAAGTCGGAGCATCCGAGCTCTGATTGGAAGGACAGCGGGTAGTCGCGAAGGCTAGCTGCCCTTGTATGTATTAGCGGCGAGATGTTTTGGTGGCGCCCTCCTGTGGTTCCCCCTTGTGACGTCATTACCTTGCAAACAACAAGTTCGATGGTGTTTGTTATTAGCATGGTGGAAGCTTGAAATCATTGCGCTCTCAAAGGAACACTGCCAACACCGTCAAAATTAAAGTTCCTTCATTCCTCTTATTTCCGTCGATGATAAATCCCCTTTCCGACGTCATAGTCAGCGTTCGGCCAATCGTGGAAGGCCGACCACAGCGACGCTTTCGGTCGCGCACGGGGCTAAAGCCCGGTTCACACAGTTGCGTTTGACTGCGTTTGACTGCGTTGCGGCTGCGAGACACCAGGACATCCCTGCTGCTTATATCACGTGCCAAGAGAATTCCTTGAATTGGATTCCACGCTTCATACGAAGCACAGGTGTGCCGGTGACTCGCTTTCGGTTCTCGCCGCAACGCAGTCAAACGCACTCAAACGCAAGTGTCTGAACCGGCCTTAATACCCACGCTGTCCCCCTCCCATCAAAGCGAGCTGGAGCGTCGTCTGTTGCTCCTCGCGGCGTTCGAAGGCCGAACGCCGTTCGTTGCAAACCGGAAAGGTTTTGTTGCCGGACGGTGAAGGTCAAGACTAAATAGGTCTGCGCAGTGCGACGCCCAGTGCTCATCGGGGGACCGAAAGCATTGGGGCCACTTATTGCAGGGAGTCCTAGAACAGGGGGCCTTGGTGGTTCCGGTCCCCCAAGTGTTGCGGCCCCTTATTCTAAAACTATTTAAGAACTTAGTGAAACCTACAGGGTGCCGCTCTGAGGTTTTTTTGGTAGGTTTCTTTCATAGTCCTTGCTCCCAGCTTCAACTGCATTTTTGTTTTGCTTGCAGTTTGCGGTGTAGTTTCTAGTTTGCTAAAGACTGTAGTTTTCAACGAGGGATACGAAACTGTACCGACGATACTTTTAACAATGTTGTTTTTCTAACCATGAAATGACGACTAATTCTGATTACTGGCGTAGACACCGATCTTTTATTGCATATATATTTTTGGTCCCCGTTTTATGCTCGCAATACTTTAGCACTAAGTCAACCCTGAGGAATGTTTTCAGGTTGTTGCTGGAACCAACTACAGAATGACGCTCAAGGTCGTTGAGTCCGTCTGCGAACTCACGTCTACGTACAGCAAGGAGGCCTGCACAGCCAAAGCAAATGCGGTAAGTTTTTTTTTTTTTTTTTTTTCGTCTAATAGACCGATCTTACCAAGCGTCCGGCGCACGCTTGACGCCGCCATAACTTTAGTTCACAGGAGGCAAACGACAGTGCCCGAGAGGGCTCGTGCTGTCTCGTGCTCCACACGCGCGAATCTCCAGCGAGGTTGTCGCACGTGCAGAAAGACTAAAGTTCCCTCGATGCATTGCGGCAGCGGCAGCGTAGTCAACCGGCTGGTGAGATCGGTCTAGTGTAATGAAGCGACAACTGAAGCGACAAACAGAAACAAGGGAATCTGACAAGTGCAGGCTTGAAGTATCTTGGTGCTCGCGAAGTGAGGACAAATGATTTCAAGCATGCAAAAGATACCTTCGCGTGCCTGGTGCAACTGCACGAGGCTTGTCGGTGTCGGTTGTTTCTGTTTGTAGATCTAGTAGGAATCGGGCATCACAGCAACCGGGCTCTGTGAACGTGCGATCTGGTTTCAAGCATAACGTTTATGAGGAAAGACGTCGACTTTAAAGGGGCTATGCAACAATTTTTTTACTTTGCGCAAATACCGCTTAGAACGGATCCCTGACGTTAATGACCTATGAAACACGCCTTCGTTTTTCACCCGACGCATTAGAAGTCCCAGAAAAAAAATTAAAAAACAACGAGCAGCGTTCACGCCCTCAACTCGCAGCCAGAACAAGCGGCCACGTGATCTGGAGCCGATTATATGCCGCCAATGTTGATCATAGCCACGCGCTGGGGTTGGCAAAGCACAGGACACGCGCTGAGTTCCAGACATTGTTATGGCTCGGCTATTGTCGTCGTTGCAGCGATTGGACACGGGCCACTACTCGAATGCTTCTCGAGCTATCAATTATCACGAGCCTAAATCGAGTGCCCACGCAATGCTCGGGTCCAATCTATGAACCGCATTCAAATATCGTCATACGGGTGTACTGCGATCCCCGCGTTACGTCATCGAATTTTGCAAGGGAGAGATTGAATGAAAATGATCGCTTTTGTCCTTGAAATTACACCGCAACAAAGGAGTTTCTTGGCCAGTGGCATTGCATGCGAGTATCCTTGAGTCCCACTAGTGCCAGTAAGCTCGTGTAAAGTGAAAAACATTCCAATTGAATATCGTTGCACAGCTCCTTTAATACCTCTTTATTACGGGCTCTCTTCAGAACAAACGTCATCAAAGAATCGACGAATTTTCCCGCGATCTCAACTCTGCACGTGCTTATCGGCGTGTATTGAATCACCGTTTGTCTGAGGGAGATCGCTCAGAAGGCCTTTCAGATGCCAATGGCAGTGGCGTCGGAATTACGCATGCTGGATTAATGATTCAGCTGCAGTGATTGAATACATATAATTTCGCTAATTTGTCGTAATTTGTAATTGTAATCAAATCAATTTCCTTGGATATAACTGATTTTGGAGTTGGAACACTTCATAGTGCCATTTACTTAAAACATTCTTGCATTTCAAATAGACCTATATTTAACCGTGATTTCATGAAACTGCAAATCGTTCCTATGCAATAACTGGAAGGAAAAAAGGCACGGCATAGAGACTTTCTCGTGTTGTTGTTTTCTCCAGCCCGTGCATCTTGACTTGAATGTCCTCACACAAAAGTGTGATGTTCGGTGAATGTTCTGACACTATGCATTTTGGGCGTTTGTATACTCAAGAGCTGGAGCGTTTGGAGTACAAAAGCGTTTTTCTAACGCATTTATGCCTTTGGCCTTGATATTGATTGCTTTGGTTACAATGCGTCTTTGCACCCTTGACGTCTTTGCAGGCACACAGGAACTGCATAACCGTCATTTACGAGAACTTGCAGGGAGAGAAGTCCGTCAGCTCCTTCGACTGCGCAGTGAATTAAAAGCATAACCGCCGTACCAGCCCTCCACTGTGCCTTACGTGATAACTGCATTTCCTTCGGTTCTTTATCGTCGCGTTTTGTCTCTCAGTGATGTATGACGCTTCAGTGTTTTCAGGCTGCTTTGCGTCCTTTTCCAAGCTAGTTGATTTTTTTTTTTTTTTCGAATATAGTCAACGAGTTGCCCAAAAGATGTCAAACTATTTTCGCGAGCCTGGGAACACAATCACCAACCAAGCTCTGGAGAAGTAAAGCAACGCACTAATTTTTTTTTTTTTTTTTCACTTTCAAATAATCTCGTAGTCTGCCAGGACTGTAATAAAAAAACTCTTAATCATCATCGTGTTGCTGTTTCATGTCTATTACTACATTGAATGAGTCGTAAAAACGATTTGCCTCAAATAATGATTATTTTTGCCACGATTCTAATAAAGAGATTCTTATCCACCATTAAGTGCGTGTTCCGTCTGCCTTACTTTGTTCAACCTCCCGTTAAAACGAAGTAATGGTGTGAAATGCCTTTTTTCTGATGACTGCTCATCTTCGAGAGCATTTACAAAAATTTGCCAGTCGAGCGTCGCTGTTTGCATCTTCACAACTTGCAGTTTGCCAAGTAAGGCGATGGATGGCATGTGCCTCCACGGGTGCTTCAATCGATACTGGTGCCTTGGCATTCCAAGATAAGCCGACTCAGTTTTATCACTAGGATTTTGTGTATTCGTGCTAACTTTCACACAAATTTGGTGTTTTTCGGTGTCTATTTTTGGTGTTGCAAAAACAAATAGGTGTTTATCGAGGCTTACGTTGAAGAAACAGGATACGGGCATGGGATAAAAACATTACAAAAAAAGCACTCCATATAATATACCACACCGCGTACGATATATGGACTCATTTTTAATGATGTTAATATTGAACAGATCAAATCACTAAGATTTTTTTTTCTTTTCATACAAAAAAAAATAAGTCGTAATAAATATTCCCTAGTTGGCTCTAGTTGTGACGTGGCCCATACTCTCGCTAAGTTTCGACTTGTTGGCCGCTTGTGGCGGGTCGGGGACCTACTAACGAAACGTCACGCGCAGGCCTTGTCTTCGAGGTGGTATTTCTAGGGGTCGCCGCAGCGCGTCTGCAAGCAAAGCACCTCGATCTGTTTGCATTATTCGTGCAAGTATACTTCGTCTCACCTAAGCATGGACCGTTGGCATGGACTAACTGCGAAGGCTCTGCAAGCGCGAGCAGCTAGCCTGACTGCCTCGACTGGAGCTATAGCCCCCTCTATACTCACACGTTAAGAAATGCCTCCGCATCCACTTACCCGCAAAACACTCGAAGAGCCAATCATTGCGATCTAAAGAAGTCAGCTCAGCGAATGATGAGGCGGAACATCTGTTTAAACCTAAAAATGAAGCCGGCGCTGTGGCATTACGCAATGCGAAGCGTCATGTTTGCATTGCGTAATGCCCCAGCGCAGACTTAATTTTAAGGTCTAAACAGATGTTCCGCTTCATCATTCGCTGAGATGATTTCGTAGATCGCAAAGATTGGCTCTTCGAGTGTTTGGTGGGTAAGTAGACACGCAGGCATTTCTTAGAGTGCACAAAGCCTGGCAGTTTGACGATGGAGCCATAGAGTGCCCGGTCGCAGATTCGGAGCGCGAAGATCTGGTAGCACAGAGCATCATAGAGCCATTTCTCGGGGAACCTAAAGCCCCTCGATGTCTTTGCGTTTGTCTTGCAAGTAGCGTCTAATGCGGCCAGTGCACGAGGCCCGTGTCTCGAGCGGCCCTTGGAAGCAAATGAATGCGCATCACTGAAATGAGCGGCTCTTGGAAGCGAATGGCGGCGGAGCACCCGCTCGTGGCACGTGTCTCGCGCGTTCTTGCAACAGTGGTTGCCGGTACTTGAAAGCGTGAATTTTATCGAGGGACTTTAGGGAAACCCGTACTTCAGCGCACAGCTTTTGCATCGGCGAGGACCCGAAACACACTTTCGGGTCATCACGTCTCGCCGCAGAGTCCCGCGGAAGTGGGGCACCAGTCACGTGGCTTACCTCTCATCCGTTGTCTGCCGCTGCACCCTTTCCATTTCGCCGGTCGCTTCTCGTGGCGATCTGCCAGGCTTTGCCAGTATATAGACCTTTTCTGTGTACTCTCGTCCCCAGCCGCCTAATAGGCGTATCCGGTCTGTGCGACGAAAAAATAATCCAACGTTTCAACCTGCAAATAGTAAAGAAATAAAGGGGAGGCAAAATGAGAAAGTGTGACGGTTACGCTTATATCCTAAATGCCCTCTATCGGCGTGGCAAATGCAAAACAATGTTTTCGCCCATACTGGAAGTGACGACAATTCAAGATGGCGGCGCACTTGCAGAAAAGGTCTATATGAGGCCACGGTCGTGTATGAGGCTATGCTGGAGCACTCGCTGCACGAGCGCTCGTGCAGCCGCCAGGGCTTCATCCAAAACAACTAACTTGAGCTTTTTAGCTTGAACGGCTAACAATTAGCCCCGTGCGCGACCGAAAGCGTCGCTGTGGTCGGCCTTCCACGATTGGCCGAACGCTGACTATGACGTCGGAAAGGGGATTTATCATCGACGGAAATAAGAGGAATGAAAGAACTTTAATTTTGACGGTGTTGGCAGTGTTCCTTTGAGAGCGCAATGATTTCAAGCTTCCACCATGCTAATAACAAACACCATCGAACTTGTTGTTTGCAAGGTAATGACATAACAAGGGGGAACCACAGGAGGGCGCCACCAAAACATCTTGCCGCTAATAGTCCATGCTAAAGTGAGAGCTTCAAAAACGCCAGTGCACGAGGTCCGTGTCTCGAGCGGCCCTTGGAAGCGAATGGCGGTGGAGCCCCCGCAGGAGGGGAGTATCTTCCACGTTTCCACAACAAAGGTAGGCGGTACTCTTTTATCAAGGAACTTATGTGCAAGTAGTCTGCATTCATATCTGTCTGTCTCAGGGTGAAGACATCCTCTGTTGCACCATGTTGCACAATGAAGTCCAGCGCGTAACGCGCTGGCACGCCAAGGTGCGACTGGCGCGGTAAAATGGCGTCTAAGCATTAGCCCACGACCTACTGTAATCCTGACCTGCCCACAAAAAAGTGTGCCAGCGCGCAGCTTGTAGTACATGGCCGCGGCCACAGCGTTTTGTCGCGCTATGACTTGGCGGCGCTGCACAAATGTTTTTTTTTTTTTTTTTTGTTTCCTAGGACATCCGCATATTAATCGAATGCGCGCAAAGCGCGGCGGCGTCATCTGGTTCTGCTCATGGTCTCCTCGCGGCATCTTGTCAGTCTCTTCAGCCAGTGGGCGCGTAACAGATTTGAATCGCCACTAGAGGCACCGGCTGCCAACTTAGTGGCTGTCCATGTGTGATCCGAGAACGCGACTTATTTCGATGGTGGCACGAGAGCAGTCGGAGCAAAAAACTGCCCTTGCGCTTTCGTGCATGAGAAACACGCACTTTTGATCAAAGTAAACATGAGAGCAACGCGCCCTGCTACGTGCTACTCCTACTGCAGCCTGATGGCACCAGGCTATGGTAAGTGCTCCCGACAAACAGATATCACAACCGCGCGCCGTACGGATCGTTCTCTAGACAGGCATTGAACCGCGTTTGGGTTGGATAAAAGCCTTTATCGAGCGGCCCCAATGGCAAAGCGAGGCACTTCATCGGCGACAGCGTCTCCCCAGAGGGAGCCATTTTGTGGGCAGGTAAGGATTACAGTAAGTCATGCATTAGCCAAGGCTACGCACTCGAGCTGAGTCCCTCCGGTGCGCGCACTTCAAAATACATAAAAACACGATTTGGCGGATAAATGGCCGAGATGTCACCACTAAAGCATAAGCGCGAGTTTGTATGAAGGCGCTCTGTATACCTGCAGGTACAGCAACTGTACATGCTACGCATGCGGAGCACGGTTACTCTATATGCAAGACGCGGCCACAAATAGCAGGCACTAAAACGCGACTCTGAAAGCGTCGCTTTGGTGTCCAATTATTCACTGGCCACGGTTGAGTACAAGCAACACAACCTAGAAGGCAAGGCATGCGAATGACGTCATCATTTGTGGACCTGCGCGCCCCAAGCGGCATACACGCTGAAGTGCGACGGTAGACGGCGCAAAGCTGTAGTGGTGTCCGTCTTGGAATCGCCGCGTGCTAGCGTCGCGGTCGTTGTGAGACGCTGCGAGACGCACTGGCTGCAATGCTGACACGAACTATGCGGAGCGCAAGTTCGTCTGCTTCTTGCGCAGGGGTTGCACTGACGTCAGAACGCCGAGCTCTGATTGGTTTTGATTAAAGAGATAGTGGGTGGGCCTGAATGCTAGCTCCCTTGAGGTCTAACAACTATCCTTCCAATCGGAGATCGGCGTTCTGACGTCAGTGCAATCCCTGCGCAAGAAACAGACGAACTTGCGCTCCGCATAGAAGACGCCGTCATTGGCCACTAGTCATGACGTGTGGTCGGGGGGGGGGGGGGGGGTGCAGGCCTTGTCTTTTAGGTGATATTGCCTACAGGCCTATGTGGAGCGCAAGTTTGTCTGTTCCTTTTGCAAGGATTGCGTTGACGTCAGAGAGCCAAGTTTTGACTGAGGAGGATAGTGGATAGACCTTAAAGAAACTGAAACTGCCTTGAGTTCTGCCTACTATCCTTTAATCAGAGTTAAACAGAGCTCGGCGTTCTGACGTCAGCACAACCCCTGCAAAAGAAGCAGACGAACTTGCGCTCGGCATATTGGGAACCAAATATGCACCTAACCTTCAAAAAACAAATCGGCATTTTTTTTTTAATTATACCGTTGTTATGGGTCTAGTACTTTTCTGTCTCAGTTTAGAAAGAGTTATATACGTAAAGACAGGAGACGGGACAACACATCTTTCTTGAAAGATGTGTTGTCCCGTCTCCTGTCTTTACGTATTTACCTCTTTCTAAACTTAGATCATTACCAACGCGCTCACTAACAAGTATACTTTTCGGTGTAGGGCGTTTTGGTGTAGGACGTTTTGGTGCGGACTTCTCGGTGCACGGACTTTTCGGTGCACGGACTTTTCGGTGCACGGACTTTTCGGTGCACGGACTTTTCGGTGCACGGACTTTTCGGTGCACGGACGTTTCGGTGTGGGACTTTTCGGTGCATGGACTTTTCGGTGTACGGACTTTTTGGTGCACGGACGTTTCGGTGCGCGGACGTTTCAGTGCGCGGACATTTCGGTGCATGGCCAATCAAAATCACGATTTTTTTTGTTGTTTTTTTTAAACGTAATAAGCATTATTTTAGCTAAAACCTTACTTTTCGTGCTTTACACCTTCTAGACATGGTGATTCATTTCCGGTCACCTACTGATATACGACCGAAGTGACTTTGTTAGGCGCGATACCATCTTGCGTGAGGATTGAACACGTTGGACGTTATGGTTCGTTCGCTGGTGTATCTTTCCAACGTACACATTAGACTCGTCACATCGTGTTTACGCGTTGGTTCGATAGAGGCGTTCTTGGCGTCTTCTGTAAAGATATTGGCTTTATTATTGGCGATCCACGTAGGAAAGGCTCCAACAGCAAGAAGCTTGAGAATGTTGAAATTGACCCGAGTAGAAGTTAAGAAATTTCCCGGAACCTTCAGACGTCCTTCTTCCTGTGTACTTTTTCTTCCACGAAGTTTCCAATCTTTTCCACGGTATCGGGTTATTTTTCCACATGATCAACATTCAGCAGCTTGTGTGCACATTCACCGTTTTTTTGTGAAGCTTGAGAAGTTGTTTATGTACGATAGCTCAAAACAATTTGGAATATTTAGAAATGTGCGTCCACCGCGAAATCGTATAGCATCGATTGTTTAGCACACCTGACAGGAGAAATTAAAGTTCTTCCTATCCCTCACGCATCGCAAGGTTTGTAATATAAATCAAGACATAAAACACATTAAAATTACCCGAGATTGTGGTAAAAGATAGGAAACGTTGTGGAAGAAAAAGGACGCAGGAAGAAAGACGTCTCAAAGTTCCACGCAGTTTCCCATCTTTCACCAGAGTCTCGGGTAATTTTCAACAGTTTCAAACCTCTTGCGGTTGGGACCTCTCCTACACAAATTACTAGCAATAAATCCAATACCTTTACAGAAGACGCCGAGTACGCCTGTATCGACCCCACGCGTACACACGATGTTATTCGTCTAGTGCGTACGTTGGAAAAGAGACACCGGCAAACGAAACATAACGTCCAACGTCTCCAGTCCTCCCACATGATGGTGCTGCGCCTAACAAATTCACTTAGGTCGTATATCAGTAAGTTACTATAAATGGACGACCAAGTTTACAAAATTATATAGTGTAAAAAAGTCATTTTTCGCTAAGGTAGTGCTACTCACTTTTAGAAAAAAACAAAAAAAAGCTTGCGATTTTGATTGATTGTGCACTGAAATGTCCGTGCACCGAAATGTCCCCGCACCAAGAATTCCCACACCGAAACATCCGTGCACCGAAATGTCCGTGCACCAAAACGTCCGTGCACCGAAAAGACCGCACCGAAACGCCCTACACCGAAACGTCCTACACCGAAATGTCCGGATCCCCGTTGTTATTTTGTTTTTGTTTTTCCCCTCGTATGCCAGTAGGCAGGTGTGGCATATCTGCCTAAACTAACGTCAAACTTTCACGCAAGCTAAAGTGATCATTTGGCTACGTTTTCGCGAGTGGCCGCCACAAACACGACACCGTCGCATGAAGGTGGTCGTGAACAAAACCTGTTTGGAGACAGCCGCGTGGAAAGAACGCGCGTGCGAGGAGGAAGCGAAACCCTATAAAAGTCGGTTCTCATTGTGAAGGCTACATCACACTCGGCTGGCGTGTTTACAACTCTTGGGCTTCCCTCCAAGATGACTTCTTCTCTCACTTTGGTCCTTCTGCTCGGCGGCGTGGCAGTCTGCACAGCCCAGGTACTTGTCGGGGGATTCAGCGAAAGGACGGACCACCACACCAACCCCAAGTATCTAGACCTGGCCCACTACGCGACGTCCACTTGGTCCGCCCAGCAACCCGGCAAAACCCACTTCGACACCGTAGCTGAACTGGAGAGGGTCGAGACTCAGGTGAGTTTCTTTCTTCCGAACGCTTACAAGGACGGAATGGAACTCTCGTGGTCCCAAGACCCCGAGGCTTGAACTAAGAGGGAGGAGGAGACGGAGAACGATCGGGGTCCTTAGAACACCGAGCTCTGGTTGGAATGATTAGAAGGTAGGCGCAAAGCTAGCTGTCTTTGGCAATACTCACTGTTCGAGTTCGCTCGAACACGTTCGAACGCTGAATGCCGAAGTCCGGCATTCGAACGCGAGACACTGCGCGAGGATCAGACAACGCTCTTGTTCGCTCTGATTAGTGAGATAGACTGGGTAAAGACAAGGGCAGCCAGCCTTTGCGTTTACCCACTAATCATTTCAATCAGAGCTCAGCGCTTTGTCGTTAACGTGCGCCTTGGCGTTCCCGTGCAAAACAGAGAGCTGCTCGCCCTCTTTCTCACAACGTACACTGAGAGAAACTGAGAAAGGGGAGACGAGAGCGTGCGGTGACGTCAGACTCAGAGCATCCGAGCTCTGATTAGAAGGACAGCCGGTAGTCCCCAAGGATAGCCGCCCTTGTGTCTTACCGACACTATCCCCCTCCCATCAAAGCGAGCAGGAGCGTCGTCTGCTGCTCCTCGCGCGGGAGTCTGGCGTTCGAAGGTCGAACGCCATTCGTTGCAAGCCGGCAGCGTTTTATTGCCGAACGGAGAAGGTCAAGACTAAATAGGTCTGCGCAGTGCGACGCCCCAAGCTCATCGGGGGACCCAAAGCCTTGGGGCCCCCTATTCTAGGGAGTTCTAGAGTACGGGGTTCCGGTGGTTCCGCTCTCCCAGGCGTCGAGGCCCCCTATTCTGAAACTCTCTAGAAACTTAGTGAAACCTAGGGTGCCGCTCTGAAGTTTCTGGCAGGTTTCTTCAATAGTCATTATTCCCAGCTTTAACTATATCTGTGTTTTGCCTGTAATCAAGACTCTATGAACAAATTGACGACCTAAAGACTATGTTTACTTTTCAGTGGAGGGTTATGAACCTGTAGCAATGGATAAAACAACAATATGTACCATGTTCTTTTTGTTGTAACCACAAAATTCCGTCTAATTCTGATCACTGGCGTTGACACCCATCTTTTATTGCATATATCTGTTCGCTCCCCGTCTTATGCTCGCAATACTATAGCACTAAGACAAGCTTGACGAATGTTTTCAGGTTGTTGCTGGAACCAACTATAGACTGACGCTCAAGGTTGTTGAGTCCGTTTGCGAACTCACATCCACATACACCAAGGAGGCCTGCACACCCAAAGAAAATGTGGTAAGTTTTGTTTGTGTTTTTTTCGTAATTGTAACGAAGCGTCAACCGAAGCGACAAACAAAAACAACAGAATTCGACAAGCTTCGTGCACGTGATACTACATGCTAGCAGTATCTTGGTGCTCGTGAAGTAAGGACAAATGATTGCAATCATGCCAAAGGTACCTTTGCGTGCCTGGTGCACGTGCACGAAGCTTGTCGGTGTCGGTTGTTTCGGTTTGTCGCTCCAGTTGGAATCAGGCACAACAGCAACGCGCTCTGTAAAAGCGTGATTTGGTTTCAAACGTACGTTTTATGAGCAAAGATGTCGACTTTGATACCCCTGTATTACGGGCTCTCCTCAGAGCAGACTTCATTAAAGAATCGGTGAATCGTCCCGTGATCTCAACTCTGCACGTGCCTATCGGCGTGTGCCAGTTCACCGTTTGTTTGTGGAAGTTCGCTCTGAAGGCCTTTCGGAGGCCTATGGCAGTGGCGTCGGAATTACGCATACTGGGATGGTGATTCAGGTGCAACGATTGAATACATATAATTTCGTTGATTTTTTGTAATTCGTAATTGCCATGAATTAATTTGCCTTTAGTATAATTGAAATTTAAGTTGGAACACTTATTAGTGAAGTTGCTTTGAGAATTCTTGCATTCCAAATGGACCGATAATTTAACTTTGATTTCTTGATGCTGCAAATCATTCCTATGCAATAACTGATAGGAAAAGAGGCATTGCATAAAGCCTTTCTCTTGTTTTTTTTTTTTTTTTTCTCCGGCCTATGCAGATTGAATTGAATGTCTTCATACAAAAGTGTGATGCTCATTGAATGTTCTGACACTATGCTTGTTGAGCGTTTGTATACTCAAAAGCTGGAGAGATTGAAGTGCAAAAGCATGTTTCTAACGCATGTTTGCCTTTGGCCGTGATATTGATTGCTTTGTTTACAATGCTTCTTCGCGCCCTTGACGTATTTGCAGGCACACAGGAACTGCAAAACCGTCATTTACGAGAACTTGCAGGGAGAGAAGTCCGTCAGCTCCTTCGATTGCGCAGTGCATTAAAAGCCTAGCCGCCGTACCAGCCCTCCACTGTGCGTTACGTGATAACTGAATTTCCTTCTGTTGTTTCTCGTCGCGTTTTGTCTCTTAGTGATCTATGACAATTCAGTGTTTTCAGGCTGCTTTGCGTCCTTCTCCAAGCTAGTGGATGCTGTTTTACGAATCCAGTCAACGAGTTGCCCATAAGGTGTCAAACTTTTTTCGCCAGCCTGGGAGCACAATCCTCAACCAAGCTCTGGAGAGATAGAGCAACGAACTGATTTTTTTCACTTTCAAATAATCCTCATAGTTTGCCAGGACCGTTATTAAGAATCTCTTAATCATCATTATGTTTGTGTTTCATGTGTCTTACTACATTTAATTTGTCGCAAAAACGTTTTGCTTCAAAATATGCTTATTTTTGCCATGATTCTAATAAAGAGACTCTCATCCACCATTAAATGTGTGTTACGTCTGCCTTACTTCGTCTATCTTGCCGTTAAAACAAAGTCATGATGTGAAACGTGTTTTGCTAATAACTGATCATCTTTGGGAACATTTAATGAAAAATTTGCCAGTCGAGCATCGGTGTTTGCATCTTCACAACAGGCACCTTGCCAAGTAAGGCAATGAATGGCATGTGCGTCGTTCTTGAGACCTATCGAAACTGGCGCCTTGGCATTCCAAGATAAGCCGACTCAGTTTTGATCACTAGGGTTTTGTGTATCCGTGTTTATTTTCCCACAGATCCGGTGTTTTTCGGTTTCTATTTTGGTGTTGTAAAAAAATGGGCGTTTATCGAGGCTTACGTTGAAGGAACAGGACACGGGCATGGGATACATACTTTACAAAAAAAAAGAGAAACGTCCATATAATATACCACACCGCGTACGATATATAGAGTCATTTTTAATGATCTTAATATTGAACTGATCCCACATCACTAAGATTTCCTTTTTTTTCATACAAAACAAATTTAAGTCGTAATAAATATTATTTATGTCAATTTCAAACCATAAGATTTTATAGGTTGCCTAGGACACTCGCTGTCTAGTCGCGTCATTAGGGCCGCACTTAAGAACAAACTATGGCATTCAGATGTGCGATGAACAGTACCCATTTTTTTTTTAATTTCTGGCTAAATTCAATTTTGATTGTGACCACAAAAAAATGTGCGTTTAATGTTAATTAAGGTGTTATATGTCTGTTGTAAATGTCGGAAAACTAGATTAATCAAATAATTATCTGAATGCCGGCTAATTATTTAGCTGCTTGTTCGGTCAGAGGATGCCGAACGTAAGCAAATTGCTTTGTTTACTCAGCTGGTAGAATAAAAGTCAGTAGAAATTAATGAAATGCCACAACGCATACAGTATTGCAATTTTGAGGACCAATTGGTAAAATGGCGCATTTTGCATAATATTTATTGCATCCATAAAATTAGTTGTGTACCTCAAACTTTTTCATTACTCAAATATTCAATTAAGCAATAAAATATTCAATCATTTTAGTTTACACATGAAATATAAAAATCACTGCTTAAGGCATCTCGATTCATAGCCTCTTTGGTTACATCTTGAATACCTTTTCACACAGGGGCATCTCAAGAAATATTCTAACTATACTTAAGAATGCAAAACGGAAACTGAACAACTTTTTTTTTTAAGTTGGCCTATTTCATTTTTTATGAAGAACCTGAAAATTTAGAAATTCATAAATGCCACGAAGTTTTGTAAACATGTGTATGCTCATGAATCCCAAACAATAATCTTATAAGCCACCCTGACAATATTTGGAAATTTGTAAAACACACACCCTGAAAATGTTTGGGATCACAAACTCTAAACACTAGTGATATTAAAAACCTTGAAAATGTTTGGGGTCGTGAAGCCCAAATAATAGTACAATCAACACACTGATAATAGTTGGAAAATTATAAATCCCAAAACCCCTGAAAATGTTTGAATCATAAATTCCAAATAGTCTTATAAACAACCCTGAAAGTGTTTGAAATTTTATAAATCTTGAAAACCCTCAAGAATATAATCCCAAACAATCGTCTCATAAACAACCCTGATAATGATAAAAATTTATAAATCCCTTTTCAGTGCGTCGATAATGTTTTTTTTTTTTTTAATTGGAGCGCAAAAAAGCGCACATTATGTTATCACATTTTAACTCAGTATTAGAGCGAGAACATTTAGACACCAGTATTAATTCATTAAAAGTTACAATTCGCAAATGGATTGAATTCAAATTTTTTGCCTTGATATTTTGAAATCGATCGAAATTCTTAAACTTCAAGTGCGAGAGACATAATTTTCTTATTATCATGCATAAGGTTTTTCTACATTTTTTACAAAATATTGAGCTAATTATTGAACACACGAGGGCTTCCAGTTTAATGTAAGGTAGAGAAAATACTTCCCATTTGCAAAAACAGAGGCCAAAACCTTGTTACTAACTATTTCCCAGTGTCCGCGGGTAGTATCCACCTCATATACGTTTTGGGCATATTATGTATTGAAACGTACTCAACGTACTACTTACAAAATGTTATATGTAACGTCCAAACCAACATACCGCAACACATTTTTTTAGACTAAGTAGTTGCATTTTGCTTAGAATATTCATTTTAACTCGATTAAAAAGATCTTCATACTGACGTCATATTTCTTGACTTCTTCGAAGCTTTTGAAAGATCCCTCATTAGCGCCTCACTATACAAAGCTATCACACCTTGGAATGCATCCGAGGTCGCAGCCTTGGATGAGCGCAGATGGCAGCTGGCACGCTGCCATGCGCGCCTATTTCGTGACCATAAATCACTTAAGCACTTAATCCGTTCATAACAAATTAAACCGCTTCCTTCAAGAATCAAATCTTATAAGAACTAATTCGAGAAGCGAATGAACGATGCGCAAAACTTTCTCTTTGCTTGATAGGACAAGTTTTCTTACTCTTTAGCATTGTTTATTTTTAATCATTAATACTAATTGTATCGCAAATGAACGAAGTGAGTGTGAAGTCAGACCTGCCTAAGCCACATTGGGCTTGACTGGCAGCGTCTTATAATCAGTAAAACCAGCCGTATGCAAAAGGAAACATGTAAAATAAAATCCACACAAAAGAAATTAGAATAAAAAAGCAACCTAGTGAGCACTTTACGAACTAAACTTTCTCAGGGTTTTCTCGACCTGGTATTTTGTTCTTGAGTTAAAAATTCTAGAGGGTAGTTTGTTCGGAAATGCTGGTACATTATAACTACGAGCTCTTTTTTTTTTTTTCAAATCTTGTCGAACATCTTGGAATCCAGTAACACGCTCTTTGGGTCTAGGAATACGAGAAGGTACATATAGAACTTTAAATTGGCTATACCAAAATGCCTATGAAAACAGTTTCCATCAATAGCGAGTTAAAATCAGGCAAATGTGTCAATATCATTTCCAAAGCATAAATCATAGGAAAGGCTCTTTAGCAATAAGAACGCAGAATCGAATTAATTTGAAATTGCCAATGGAGAGCACAATGACCATACACGGTAATGCCGTAACGGAGCACAATTTAGACTATACTTCGTTTCACCTTATGTGCGAGCGAAGGCAAAGCTGGAAGCGCGAGCACGAAAGCTCCGTGCCTTCAGGCTTTGCTCGAGCGCGCGAGGTGGGCAGATACACAAAAAGCGCTGCTCTCGCGCTTCTAGCTTTGGCTTCGCTCGCTGATAATGTGAAACGAAGTATAGAGCACGTACAAAGCTTTTTCGAACAGATAGTGGGATAAAATATCTAGTGTGATATAAAAAACAAGACACTGCACGAATTTTCTTACATACATGAGCAATATTAGAGTTCCAGTTAGGTCATTGTCAAAGAATAAGCCGAGATATTTTATAGAAGATAATGGAAAAATAATTGACTCCAACCAAAATTAAACTCGGACCCAACGTTTCAAAACCAGTTCGGTTCCTTCTTCAGGGGCGATTGATCTCGTGCGTGGGAGCAGCCTCGTCTTCTTTGGTGGTACGAATATCTTCTAATCGCGCTTCCGCCTCGCCATCCAGTCTTTTTCTAATCACGTGTCGTAGTCCACTTACATAAACAGATGGTAAGGTACCCATGGATCTGTTGATATTTTTTGGTGTATTTTGGATGTGCCATGATTCAAGGTGATGTCTTTTTCGGAGATTGGTTTCAACATCAAGAACGGACGCGTTCGCGAAGTCTATCGGATGGTCAAAAGTGCCACAGTGCTCCGCAAGAGCACTGCGTTCTCGGTCGAATTTGCGTACATCGTTCTTACATACATGAGCTGGCTCACCTCAACTCCATCGAGCCCGACATCCAGTTCACCGTGGAACGGGAAAAAGACAACACTTTACCATTCCTTGATGTACTGGTGAAGAGGCAAGGGGAGGAGATGAAGTTTTCGGTATACAGGAAGCCCACTCACACCGGACGCTACCTTAATTTTAAGTCGAACCATCCAATGAGTCACAAGGCATCAGTCGTTGCAACACTCATGTCCAGGGCGGCTGTTATCTGTTCTTCAGAAACTGACAGGAAAAGCAAAGAGCAGAGTGTGATCGCTGATCTGAGAAAGAACGGCTACCCTACAAGGTTCATCCGACAAGTCACCAAACGTACGGTTTACGCTCGCCAAAACCCACAACCAAAGGGAGCTGCGCCGCATCGCCCCATCACGCGCATTAGCGTTCCCTACGTTCAAGGTACTAGTGAAGCACTATCACGGGTGCTCGCAAAACAAGGCATTCACGTGGCTCACAAACCGGTATCCACTCTTGGACGTTTCATGCCAAGACCAAAAGATCGCCCCCCGAAGGAAAAAGCACCGGGAATTGTTTACCGGATCCCCTGCTTAAAATGTCCTGCATCTTATATCGGCGAAACAAAGAACTTTGTGGAAAGGTTACGCCAGCACAAGAACGATGTACGCAAATTCGACCGAGAACGCAGTGCTCTTGCGGAGCACTGTAACACTTTTTACCATCCGATAGACTTCGCGAACGCGTCCGTTCTTGATGTTGAAACCAATCTCCGAAAAAGACATCACCTTGAATCATGGCACATCCAAAATACACCAAAAAATATCAACAGATCCATGGGTACCTTACCATCTGTTTATGTAAGTGGACTACGACACGTGATTAGAAAAAGACTGGATGGCAAGGCGGAAGCGCGATTAGAAGATATTCGTACCACCAAAGAAGACGAGGCTGCTTCCACGCACGAGGTCAATCGCCCCTGAAGAAGGAACCGAACAGGTTTTGAAACGTTGGGTCCGAGTTTAATTTTGGTTGGAGTCAATTATTTTTCCATTATTACTTCCCAACCAGACAGACGTCTGTCGAAGATGTTTACCTTTATAGAAGATGTATGCTGCATAGGCTCACATGCACATGAGAGACACCCAGACGTATGTAACCGTATAAAAGAGGTCATATTACCTTTTTTCCAAGGGTTGTAGAAACATAAAAGCAGCTTTTTGTGATGCAATGACTTTAATTAAATTAGTTTTAATTGCCGCACTTTGTAAAGACGAAAAGGCATCTGAATAGTTGGACACTCTAGATAAAATAACGGTATCGTCAGCATACTGAAATTGTGAAATTGGTACCACAATGGAGAGGTCATTAACATAAAGATTATATAATAGTGGACTTAAGACGGAGCCCTGGGAGACACCAGCTTTGAATGAAAAGAATCCGCTTTGATACCCTTCAAATTCAGTGCACACTACACATCATAGAAGTGTTTTGGAGTGAGTACATACAAGCCTACCTGGCTTTATGTCTACCATATAGGTATCTGCTAACTGTTCGAACGAGGTCGCCAAACGCCATAACGACGAACGCCGCAACGCCGTCGCGACGAACGCCGGACACCGGTGTTCGGCGAAACGGCGTTCGGAAAAACGGCGTTCGACGTTTTGGCGTTACAACGTGCGCCGTTACGGCTTTCGCTTTCGGCATTCGCGTTCGACTTTCACAAACTTCCTAAAATGCCCCGGAAAACATTCTGTGTATATCGACTGCATTAAAAAAAAAATCAAAATAAATTGAACTTTCTTTTTTTTTTTTGTTCGTAAGATACATTATTACAATTTCAATAAAAATCGTTGTAAATACGGTTGACAATACGTGTAAACGTAAATGTATTCATACCCTATGAAGCAATATTTGGTCGCTTCATTAAACGCACTTCTTTCTGCATCGCTGAGGCCCTACGTGTCGATCGTAGCAATTGTGTTCCCTAAACACATAACGGTATATCCGTACCGTCGCATTACGTTAACAACTCCGTCGGTGTTGAAGGAGGAGGGAGGAGGAGGGGGAAGAGGGAGAAGGAGGAGGAGGAAGAGAGAGGAAGAGGAGGCGGAGGAGAGGAGGATTGAGGTGGAGTAGGGCCCGTTGCATCATGGGAAACGTCCCATAATGCAATGCGCAGGACCCTCGTGACGTCAATCGTGACGTCACAGGGACGTCATTGTGGGAAACGTCTCATAATGCAACGCGCGGGTCACGAGTGAAACCCGCGCGTTGCATTATGGGACGTTTCCAATAATGCAACGCCCAGGACCCTCGTGATGTCACTCGTGACCCTCGTGACGTCACTTGTGACGTCATTATGGGACGTTCCCCATAATGCACCGCGTGGTTACGCCGACGGCGACGCCGCTCAAGCTGGGAACGGGCGCCTAAGAGCTGCGCTCTGAAAAGTGGCAGACAACGTTTAAATGGAGTTGCCTCTACTCATCTTTTCTGCCACTTTCATTGTGTGTGTGTGTTTTTTTCCGTCTTCCACCTCGAGTCTAAGGTCTTAACATCATGGCAATACTTACAGCAGTCCGCTTGTACACCCGCAGGCGATATGAAGGTGAACGGCGGACCGTCGACCGGTGCGTGCTATCAGCGCCATGACGCGGCTGCCGTGGCGGCTCGCTTTCTTATCGCTCGCTTCGCCGAGATTAAGCGCTTAGATTGAGCGCTGTTCTCAGCTCTGATGCTACCTTCTTTGCGGTTTCCACGTCTCTTGGGGTTCGGGCAAGCCAGCGGGCACGAAGAGAGTAAATAAATATCAGTGCCTCATATTTTAACAGGACGACACGGAAACCTCCTCCACCGACGGGGGCGACCCACGGTACCGAAAGCGCGCGATATGTGACGTCTTTGGTCCTGGGCTTACTACTGGTCAGAGTCGCTAAAAGCTTCTTTTTAGTCGAAATACAAAATATAAGTGGCGCGAACCGTTTCAATTATTTATAAAAATAGTTTTTGTTCAGTATTTTAGATCAGAAAAGAAACAAATGCAGTTAATAAAGTATGGAAAGAAGAAATGACCCGTCGACATACCCGCCACCAAGCGGTGGAAAAGGCGGCGCATACTAGAAAGGAGTAGTGGGATCAGGCACCGACACGGAAAGGTCCCGGATGTACGTGGCGGCGCTGCGGTCTTTTACGTACTCGAGGATCCGACCGGCTCCGAGCGTTCCGAAGGCCTTCGGCGAGCAGATTTTTTTGTGGTTTGGCCGTTTTGCGGAATGGCAGCGCGAAGTGGCTCCCATTCTGTACTGATCTTTACCCCGTGTTTGCCGTCGTTTGTGGCCAATGAAGTGTCATGCCGAATTAGTGTTTAATCGCGCAGCAAATGCAATGAGAGCCGCTCTGGCTGCCCGCTGTATACAGCCTATCCAGAACATGCTTTACAGGCGCCCTCTCGCGCCGTCGACACGGAGTGCGGCAGCCGTGAGCGCTCGCTGAGCTCACTACCCCTCCTCTAGTTCATGGCCACTCAAGCAACCAAGGACGTCATGAAGGGGGTTACTTTATGCTTGTTTTTGTAATTTTAATTTGCCTATAACTTTTAAAATTAAGCGAAATTCGAGAAAAGAAATGTTTCATTAAGTGACTACGTTCAGTGCGCTCAGGTATGGTGCCAATTAAAAGCCAGTAAAAACGTGCTTGCAGGGCCCCTTTAAGACGATCAAAAACACACGATCCTAAGAAGTCGCAGGTGTGTGAACGGGTGTTTAGCGTCTTCACAGCAAACGCCCTCCCCAAAATCGGTATCATACCCAAGAACAGTCGAAACATTAATATATTGATTCATATTTTTCACCGTGCATCTAGTGCGGCTTCCAACTTTGCCGACATCCCGGTGTAATTCTCATCTAGTCGCCATGCGACTGCCAGTCGTAGTGCGAGCCAGAAGGTTCCCAAACATTCTTTTGTTGGCGTCACTTGACTGTTTTCTGCAGGCTCTAGAATCCGAACCAAGTCACCGAACCGAACAAACCAGACTTACCGACGACCACGCAATCAACAGTTTAAAACCACCCGATGACAGGTAAATTCAATATATATGGGCAATCTCATGATTTATACACGCAGGCGCCAATGCTTCGAGTCTATACCACGCGCACTGGTCGAAAGGCTGGAAACAAATTAGACATTTCTGCATTGTACATAAAAACTTACTTCCGAGTACAGCATATTGGAAGTTCCTTGGACGAGGCATTCAATCACTGAGGTGTCCGTACACCCAAATATTCATACAACGAAATTTCCTTGCACCGAAGAGACTTCACCCAAACACCCTACAACAAAATACCCTAAAAGGCTAAAGCTATGATTTTCCTCCTCTACCCACGATGTGCTGCACGTTTAGACTTGGGTCCCTGGTTCCTCAGGATCCTATACAAATAAGGGCTATCCAGATTGGCCATCTTCGCTTGGCACACCAAACGAAACTATTACTGTGAAGAATTCAACGTTAAGGAGAAAGAGGAACTTTTCGATGTGAAGAAGACATACGCAAGACTAAATTCCCCCGTCTACTGTTAACACCTCTCCACTCTACTGAACCCTAATACCTGGTCATTTCAGTTGTAATATGAGCACTCCACTAGTCTTGGAAAGGTCTCACTATCGATGTCCGGAGCAGGCAGCATTTAGAGCGCAGCTCTTAGGCGCCCGTTTCCGGCTTGAGCGGCGTCGCCGTCGGCGTAACCGTGAGGTCACGTGACCTTCCCCTCCCCCCCCTGAGGTCACGTGACCCCTTCCTGAGGTCACGTGACCCCTTCCTGAGATCACGTGACCCCCTGATGTCACGTGAACCCCCCCTGATGTCACGTGACCTCAGGGAGTCACCTATCCCTCAGTACCCTTCCATCTTATCCCTCAGTACACTTCCATCCTCCTCCTCAAGAGCTGCGCTCTAGCCGGCGTTGCATTGAGTTGTAAACGGCTTTCATTTTTTTCAGTGGCCCACCGGTCGCTTTGTCGCCGAAAGTTGAGCTCCATCTCGGGTGGAAGTCAATTCATTCTTGCGTATATCAAGAATTGATCAAAAACGTCACACAGAAAAGCCGTCCGCCCTCTTGAAGTACCTCCGCTGTAAAGAAAGTATAGTTGCGCCGCTGTGCGTGGCAGTAAAGATGCTATCTCCAAGAACGTGAAAGACCATTCGACGAAGCAGTTTTAGGCTGCCGTGGTGGATTTGCTTATTCGTCAGACCAACATTCCTAGGGCTGATAAAATAAATTATCCTTTGTTATATTTTCTTTCTAAAAGTAAAGCACCACTAGCCAACATGTGAACACTTCTACATAAACTTCTTCGACGATGGGGTCTTTCGCATTGTTGGAGACTGTACCAGCTTGGCGTAACACGAAATAAAAAAAGGGTTCGAATAGTTCTGACCCTTTTGAGACAAAGGTGATGGCACAGGACAATCACCCAAATGTGTGAGTAGACACGACTTCGACTCCGTCCCACAACGCATTCATGCGTGATGGGAAGATGTCCCTTTCCGTCCTTTTCAATCATCGCTTACCACGCGACCGATTGTGAAAACGAAACTTAATAAAAGCGACTCGTTTCAAGAGGGAATAAAGACTACTTTCAAGATACTGTGATTTTAGAATACTGCCTACATTTATATGCGACTCAGGTCGCAGGCGAAATACCACACAGAGAAAAATATTCGGGACAAAATTAGTAGTTATGATGCATCAATGGTATCTTGGTTTAAAACAGCGCGACAAGACAAGGACAAGGTAAAGACAGAACAGTCTGTTTTAAGGACAAAGAGAAGAAAAGATAGCTGTTTTAAACAAAGAAGCTCATAATTCAACTAACCCAAACATACCTTGTATCAATGGTCACCTTACATACACAGAAAGGTTTACAATACATTGATGTGCCCCGGGAGGTTCGCTTCTTGAAATATAACCGTCTAATGAAACTCAAGTTAATTCGTGAAGTGAAATAGTTCACCGTTACCTATGCCATTTCAACTATAACTTGAGATATAGTTGATTGGTTAAAACACTATAGCTTTTCAGACGGCTGAATGGGGTACCAACATCTTCTTTGGCCAGGAAATTACCATTTGACAATTGATAATGAGACAAAATACAACGGAAACGCAAAAAATAATTATTTATTGATTAGGAGAAAGTACAATATTAAGTGTTCTTCATTATTAACTTTTTTTTCTCTGGATAGATCTGCTGACACTATGAGAAACTTGCTTCCTTATTTAGTTTGTGGAATTAAATATTTTTATTTTGTTATTTTTTATCATCATTTAATGATCCAATACCTTCCATTTTACAATTGAACGAGTGGTCTTCATTCTGATAAGACAAGCTTGCTTCATACCAGGGGCGGATCCAGAACTCCGTTTGGGGGGGGGGGGGGGGGGGGGGGGATATTTGTAAGGATACTATTCTCCCATTCTTTCATGTGCACCGGCGGGTCCCCCCATGTCAAATTGCCCTCTAAGAAGGTGTGTGTGGGGGGGGGGGGGGGGGCGGCCGCCCCCGTCGCCCCTGTTTGCGGCCTGAATATCCATCCAGACGGAAGATCCAACGGAAGCTACAAAGAGGGGACAAACAGTAAGCGTCTCGTCTTGTATTTGTTTCCTCTTTGTAGCCTCCGTCTTGGGCTTTAGAAATGTTTAAAGGCCCGTTCACACTCTTGCGACCGAGAGGCTTAAAAGCCGGTCTGGTCTCGCTCGGTCGTACTCGGTCGCAAGAGTGTGACGGGCCTTTACTTTAACCAGCTCGCTCGCCTGCCCTATTACGTTATTTTAGGAAGATTCACCCTTGTTCTTGGTTCGACATAACAATAATACAACACCACCTAAGTGGGTTCAAACCGATTCAGAGCCTGAATATCCAACGAGTTAAAAGATCCAACGAGACGAAAGATCCACTAGTGGATATAAAGGCTCGTTGGATATTCAGACACGTTGGACATTCAGGCATGGTTGGATCTTCCGTCTCGTTAGACATTCAGATTCGTTGGACATTCAGTCTCAATTGGATATTCCGTCTCGATGGATGTTCATTCAAGGTGGACATTCCGGCCTGGTTGGATCTTCCGTATCGTTGGATATTCCGACTCGTTGGACATTCCGTCTCAGTTGGACATTATTTTTCGATAGGTATTCGTCTCGCCCGCCACGTGACCAAGTGGATACCTGATTTGAGCAATGCGTTTCGCATTGTTTACGTATTTCAAGCTGGTAGATCTTCAAATTTCTTTTAAAAAATGTGGGTTGCTCAGGCGGATTCAGGTAGGTTAAACTTACCTATTAAGATCGGCACAATTTTGAAATTGCCTAACGGCTTATAAATAATTGTGCTTGGATTTAACTTGTTTATTCTTATGTAGACCATCCTATTTGAAGGAACCCCTGGACATTGTTCGTTTTGGAGAGGGATGTGTGTGGCCTTCGCCGGCTTACGCGCGTCTCGGGGGGTACATAGCTTCCTCCCGCCGGGGTCTGCTTTTTGGGGTTGTTGGAGGAATTCGGGTGTCGTTGTTCCCCAGTGCCTTCTCTACCAACGGCCTTTGCCGTGGCACCTTGACTGGATGCTTGATTGAGATGGCGGCTGAGACTGTAGCGGGAGCTACGTGCCCGCCGGACCAATCAGCCGCCTCCCTCTTATCACCTGACCCGGCTCCCTGCGGGGGTATGAGTGGGAGCGTGATGACGTGGCGAAAAAGAGGCGTAGGACGTTGCTTGCACTGCAGTCTCAAGTTTGGGGTGAACGGAGTATAGGATAGCGAAACTACGACGTTGAGATAACTTCCGTGAGTGGGCTTGGCGTGGCGCCGAGTAGGCTCCGGCCGTTTGTACTGCCGAAGTTACGGGCTTGTCATCCCGTGTCCGTTGCAAATATAATCCGTACTAGTGAGTGTGTTGGGCGGCCCCCAGTCGACAATTGGACGCTGGACATCCCGTGACTCCGATAGATCTTAAAATGATTGATTGGCCGCCCAAGAGGGGGGGGGGAGGTGAGAACCTTTAAGGGCGGGAAAGAAGATTCGATTTGGGGGACTGGGAACCAAAGTATCCGAGAGGTGTTCTTGCTCTGATGTAATGTATCGTCGTTGTTGCGCTTTCAATTAAACGTGACCGCCCCGGTTATTTAAAAGTCTACCACCGTCGTAACGTGTCAGCAGAGCCAAACAATTTTATATGTCCTCTTTTTTCATCCTTTGGTTAATCAAAAAAGACCTTATCAATGTTTACTTTGGCTAATTTTGCGAAACATTTAGAACAGCTGAAAAATATGAAGAAAAAAAAAGGCGTAGAACTTCGCGGAGCCTTAACTGCAAAAAGCCCCAATATTTATTTAAAAAACTATTTTTTATTTAGGTTATTGCTTTGTGGCTAAAACCAGAAAAGGCTATGGCAGTAATTAGGGTTCAAGAATAAAATGTAAACACATACAACAATCGGTGATTGGTGCACACCAGACCAACTGTTTAGACAAAAACGTTACGGAAAATGTTTCCGCTTGCGGCACCTTTCTCCACGTCTTCAAAAGAGGACAACTTGATCAGCGGAAAACATGGCACATTTATTCACATCATGCGTCACTAAACGACATTGGTTGCTCTTGTTATTTTTAATCTTTATTATGTATTTATTTTGAGCCTGCGGCGCCTGTATCTGCCATTATCGCAGAGGGTGAACAATCATTAAAAAAATCCTTCCCGCATTTGCGGCACAAACAATTTCACTAGGTAGCGCATTCCATTCCTTGGTGGTCTAACAAAATAATGATAATAATAACAACTCTTTCCCCATACCGCCCTGGCACGGAGATCACGTATCTTATGTGATCTTTACGTTGTTAAATTTAATTTAGAGCATTCCAGCAAGCCCTTTCACATAGGATACACAAATGTGCAATGACTTTTCCTCGTGGCTGATCAGTATTTATTTGGGAGCAGTATGCTCGATAAATTACAGGAATGAAATAAATGCCAAATCCTTGGATATCCAGCCTCAGTCGACATTCAGACTTGATTGAATATTCCGTCTCGTTGGATATTCAGTCGCGGTGGACATTGAGGCCTGGTTGGATCTTCCGTCTCGTTGGACATTCGGACTTGTTAGACATTCCGTCTCAATTGGACATTTCGTCTCGATGGATATTCCGTCTCGCCTGTCACGTGACCAATTGGATCTTTTGACTCGTTGGATCTTCCGTCTCGATGGATATTCAGGCCGCAAGCGGTTCAAACCCAAGACTTCAGACAAACAAAACCATCCACTTACAAACAATGCTCGTTCCGGGTCGACATTCCACATGGCTATATAAAGGACTGCAATTTCGCCACCTCCCTCTGTCAGAACCCTGAGCTTCGTCTTCTCCAAATCGCTGAAATGCAAATACGGTGAGTGTTGTTTTTATCGGTCGATTATTTATACGTATGTACCGCGACACCGAAGTACTGTAATTGCATCTAAAATATTGTAGTTATTACGCCTATGTACTTCGAGCTATATACAAATAATCACTCTTAGCCATATTTATGCTGAGAAGTTAGATCTTGGAATTCGAAACTTTCAAGACACATGAGAGGCTCAAGTTTCCCAAGTGCAATTCGAAGTTTCAAGTGCAACTCGTGTTATTGTATGTGTCGCGTTTTGAATACAGATTGCAGCGTACTCGCTGAGCCAACGAGATGAATCCTGGGCACCTGGGTGTCCCAACGTTCATGACCTCTCACAAGCGCTCAAGCAAGCCAGTCATACAGTACAAAAGCCGTCGCTGGCCCAACGCGGTTCTTCAATTTTCGTTCAAGAGTGACAATCCAAAAAAATCCTAGCATCGAGTACTATCGATGCATCAAATGCTTTCATCTCAGCAGGCTCGCGGTGACCGGGGAAAAATGCCCAGTAGCGCACCTCACGCTTAACAACGGAGTTATGGTGTCCGATCCTGATAATCACATGACTCCGCAGAACTGCAGCCCAGACAAGGACTCCGATGCGACGGCAGTGCTTGCAAAGCGATTCATGTACGAAGCCTGTACGGATGTACGCACCAGCCGCAAGAGACCCCACCCCGTGAGGCATTCGACGAAGCGGTGACGTCCGTCCAGGGAAGGTTTCGTGAGTACGGCGATGAAGTTCAGGATTGCATACAAGCCAGCATGAACAGTGCATAGGGATTCACGTCCAAGAGACGAGCCCTCTCACGCAATCGCTATCACAACAGACTAAAGGGCAACGCATTGGACGCTATTCTCCCGGAGCTTCGCGTCACTAGCGACTCCAAAGAGTTCCTGCAACTGGAAGTCAAGACGGAAGGGGAGACGGCTTCTTCTTTTTTATGCTGAAACCGATTCGGAAGTGCTTCTTAATATCGAATTCATTCTGGGGGCGGCAATTTTATATATAACCCCGGTGAATTTCACAGTCCAGGGCAATTTTACACTCTACATGCCATTGTTAAAGGGGAAGCACATCCCATCGTTTATGCTCTGATGCAGTCATGCGACGTTCAGGCCTATGAGGTTGTTTTCGATAGCTTAAAGACTTCACTTGAAACCAAGTTCGAGAGGTCGGTGGCCTCTCAACCTCCACCACGTGGCACTTCGATTACTAGTCCGCAGCTATCCAGGCTGTGATGAACGTCTTCAAGACCACCGCCGAATTTCCGAAGGTAAGAACATTTCTGAAGTATTATTTTAGTGTAAGTCAGCGACTTAAGTATGGCGTTTTTATCTATGAAAGATAAATGAAGCCAAAGGTGGCAGAGTACTATATCTAGGATTCAGTTACGCGCCTGTTTCAACTGTGACCACACATATATGGGCTCCAATAGATGTTTTCGCTCGCTTTACTCCCAGGTACGTGGCTGCGCATTTCACTTTGCGAAAGCCATTAATACCAAGCGCGACGAACTGGGGCTCAGGGCTCTTTGCCGTGACGACCCTGAAGTGAACAAATGGTTCGTCAGAATTCGTCACCTGCCTTTCGTTCCAGACCACTGCCGCCTGCTGTTTTCAAGTGACCTTCTTGCAGCGAAACCAAATCAACCCCAGCTGAATGCCGCTCGCCTGGATCAGTTCGTCCTGTACTTCAGGAACTTCTGGTTATCCCATAGCATTCTCAGAGAGATTTGGGGACAGTTTGGAAATCGGGGTCCAAGGACGACGAACGTAGTTGAGGGGTGGCACAACGACCTGCATAGTCGCCTTTCATGTCGCCATCCCGACCTGACTGAATTTATTCAGTTCCTTCAGGTTGCGCAGCATGCCGCACAAAATCGAATTCAAGCTCTTCTGCTTGACCCGCTCGCTGTGGCAAGACCTACATCAAGCTCCGTCTCGGCAAGAAACGAGAGGCTCCACGCAGAAATGGATGCGTTTGCCTCATTCACCAGCGGCAATGCTTCCACCTACCAGGACGTCTGCAATTACGTGGACAGAATCGCGAGCACTGGTGTGCTTCCAGCGGCTACTTAACCGTTTTTCAGTAGTCATTTAGTGACACATGATGTGAATAAATGTGTAATGTTTTCCGCTGATCAAGTTGTCCTCTTTTGAAGATGCCGAGAAAGGTGCCGAAAGCGGAAACCTTCTCCGTAACGTTTTTGTCTAAACAGTTGCTCTGGTGTGCACCAATCACTGATTGTTATATGTGATTACGTTTTATTCTTGTAGCCTAATTACTGCCATAGCCTTTTTTTTGTTTTTGTCACAAAATGTATTAATAAAGCAATCACCTACTTAAAACAGGGTCCCTATCATTTCGTCGAACTCGTTTCGTGGTATTACGTTTCGTGGACAACTTTTCGTGGACACACGTTTCATGGACACACCTTTCGTCGACACTGTGACGTTTCGTCGAAAATCGTTTCGTGGACAGCACTTCCCTGAAACGTTTCGTCGACAAACTTTTTTTTCTTTTTTTTTTTTCTTCGCGGCTTCGCGCGCTGCCAATTCGGATATTTGGAAGTTCCGATGCCCGTTTATGGAACTGAAAGTTACTGGAAGAAGAAAAGTAGTGGAGAAAAATATGCATAGGCGCAAAACTAAACTTGGATCCAATGGTGGGTTGCGGAAAAGAGCGTGGACACTGAATTTTTTTTCATATTGGTTATTTTTAAACAAAAATACAGCTTGCAGTCTTTATATCTACATTACTACCCTAAAATTTGAATTTAAATTAAACATATACATTACCTTCAATTATTCAAAAGGAAAAGTGATGCAGTGTTTTACTGGCTACTGCGGCTTATACGCGAAAAAATTGTTTAGTGGCACTCGTTTCATCGTTTAAGGGCTGTTTGAAAATGATATTACATAAGAAGGGGGCTGTAAACAATGTCAAATAGAAACAAAAAAACAAAATCACGAAAAACAATGACACTCGCACTCCCGCGAGCACGGTGCCCGCAAGTAACATAGAAAATGCTATATTGCAATGCTTTGTCTCACTACACAAAGTAAAACCATAGTTGATATCAAATGTGTAACTTAATGCATTATATATAGCTTCTCTCGAGCAGCCGCCACATGCAAGGCCTTGGAGGCGGTAGTACCACTAGACGAGATCTGTCGGCAGCATGCCGACTGGTCCTCACACACGATATTAATTGTTATTTTTTTTATTTTATTTTTATTGATGTTAGCAGACAGATACCAGGGCAAGTTCGTGACCGAGCTCTTTGCAAAAAAATACGGCTTTCAAATCTAATGTTCTTTGGTCACATATTGGTTTATGTGCATGCAAAATGTCAGTGCAGATATAACATATGCAGAACTATTGTGTTATTTAATATCCAGAAGCTAAATATGCTAAAGTCGAAAATTCGTATGTGGTCTCCTAAGTACAATACTTGAATACCCGGTTTTTGGAGGAAAAAAGAACCGTGCTTTATCACCGTAAAGTAAAACGCGTAACCGAATGCTCAGTCTCCTCCAAAGTTTATTGCTTGCGGCTGAGACCATTTTCAACCTTAGAATGGCTGTGTGCACCGCAAACAGGCCTCGTTTTTTTTTCATTTTTTAGAGCTTCAGTGTTTTGACGTGTCGACTATTTTTTATGCTATGTTCAGGTGGCTCTAGAGGATTCTACCAAAAGACGCGACGCGCGGTAAGATACACTTACTCTGGAAACGAACCTGCCACTTCGCCGAAACAGTCGGAGTGCCGGCGGCCAGCCCGCGAAGGGTTGCATTCGATGACGTACAGACACCTCGATCACGTATGCTGCCGAAAGCGTAGCCCTCAAGAGCAGCGCATATCGTTGAATGTTTTAAGAATCTGCTTGGGAGAAGAGCGTGTTGGTTCAAGTGATGGATGAAGAAAGAATAAGCAATTAACACTGCGACAACACAACCACATCTGTCATGTGTTTGTGTTGTCTTAGTGTTAATTGTTTATTCTTTTCAAAATCTAATTTGAGAAAGGACAGTGGTCGACAACAAAACTTTCCTGCTTTGACAACGCTTCCCCAAAGGTTCGGGCGAAGACACGAGCGAACCATACAAATCGTAAGTTCCGAATTCGGTGCGATCGGTGGCCTAAAAAAAAAAAAAAAGAAAAGAAAAAATAAGCTGAAAAAGATATTGAGATAGTTTAAGTCGGTGAGGCAAGATGGCTGCGCACTGGTTCGCTCCGTTCGCCCTACTTGACCCAGTCGGCCATCTTTCATCCGTTCATCCATCCACGACCCTCCCAGCCAGGAAGCCACGACCCAGAGCCGGTTATTGAGAGAGTTTGGCCATACATTGGTTTGAATAGGCGAGCATCTCGGGCCAACCACAGGCCGCGAAACAGCCCCTAGCGGTGGTCGCGTGCTCTAAATTTGTGCCACGACTATACTTCGTTCACCTTATGTGCGAGCGAAGGCAAAACTGGAAGCGCGAGCACGGAAGCTCCGTGCGTTCAGGCTTTGCTCAAGCGCGCGAGCTGGGGAGAAATGCAAAAAGCGCTGGTCTCGCGCTTCTAGCTTTGGCTTCGCTCGCAGGTAAAGTGAAACGAAGTATAATTTGAGCCGTGCCGAGCGGAACTCCGCGTCTCAAGACGCTCGCGCACCCCACCCTTTGCACTGCTTTCTTTCAGCCAGTCTCAGGACGCTGTTCTAGCAGTGCAGACAAAGGCATGGGCACGAGCGCGTGGCTTTGGAAAGTGCCTCCTATGCACGAGGTCTCGTACAAACAATAGCGTTTCGCTGAGCTAGGCTCACGCGCCTGTGCCTTTGTCTTCACTGTCGACATTTGTGAGATGGAGTAGAGGTCTCCTGATTGGTCGACGCTGTGTCACAAATTTAGTTTACGCTCTAAGCGTGGGGGGAATATTCGGCGCTGGCGGCGGCCTTTGCTCCGCCTATTGTCCAAACTCTCCTAATATACGGCTCTGCCACGACCCAGAGCCGTTTATTGAGAGAGTTTGGCCATACATTGGTTTGAATAGGCGAGCATCTCGGGCCAACCACAGGCCGCGAAACAGCCCCTAGCGGTGGTCGCGTGCTCTAAATTTGTGCCACGACTATACTTCGTTTCACCTTATGTGCGAGCGAAGGCAAAACTGGAAGCGCGAGCACGGAAGCTCCGTGCGTTCAGGCTTTGCTCGAGCGCGCGAGCTGGGGAGAAATGCAAAAAGCGCTGGTCTCGCGCTTCTAGCTTTGGCTTCGCTCGCAGGTAAAGTGAAACGAAGTATAATTTGAGCCGTGCCGAGCGGAACTCCGCGTCTCAAGACGCTCGCGCACCCCACCCTTTGCACTGCTTTCTTTCAGCCAGTCTCAGGACGCTGTTCTAGCAGTGCAGACAAAGGCATGGGCACGAGCGCGTGACTTTGGAAAGTGCCTCCTATGCACGAGGTCTCGTACAAACAATAGCGTTTCGCTGAGCTAGGCTCACGCGCCTGTGCCTTTGTCTTCACTGTCGACATTTGTGAGATGGAGTAGAGGTCTCCTGATTGGTCGACGCTGTGCCACAAATTTAGTTTACGCTCTAAGCGTGGGGGGAATATTCGGCGCTGGCGGCGGCCTTTGCTCCGCCTATTGTCCAAACTCTCCTAATATACGGCTCTGCTGGTTCAATGCTCATCCACCTTCTGCAGTAAAGTCGAATACGCAGGCGCGACACAAACCCACGGGCTCGTGCCTTTGTCTTGCTTTGTCTGCACTGCAGATGTTTTTGTGGGACGAGTACGCCTTAGTTGTACAATTCAATACGAAGTTTCTGAATGTAGACACATACAGCGTGTCACAAAAAATTTAGTCTTTTTTTTTAGCGCAATAAACTAGGCATCGCCGAACGCTCATTCTCCGCCCAAAGGTAGAGATAGAGGTCACAACCAGATGCCAAAGTTTCAGCCTGATCCGACAACTTAATCAAGTTATAAGTGATTTTCTGAAAATTTCAATCGGAAAATGGAGCCCATTTTTGCCCGTTGTGTGTTCGAAAACTCCGTCGGCCGCCATTTTCCCATTGAACTTTGGTGGTTGACCTCTAGCTCTACCTTTGGGCGGGGAATGAGCGTTCGGCGATGGGTCCCTATCATTTCGTCGAAACTCGTTTCGTGGAATTACGTTTTGTGGACAACTTTTCGTGGACACACGTTTCATGGACACACCTTTCGTCGACACTGTGACGTTTCGTCGAAAATCGCTTCGTGGACAGCACTTCCCTGAAACGTTTCGTCGACAAACTTTTTTTTTTTTTTTTTTCTTCTTCTCGCCTTCGCGCGCTGCCTATTCGGATATTTGGAAGTTCCGATGCCCGTTTATGGAACTGAAAGTTACTGGAAGAAGAAAAGTAGTGGAGAAAAATATGCGTAGGCGCAAAACTAAACTTCGATCCATGGTGGGTTGCGGAAAAGAGCGTGGACACAGATTTTTTTTTTTTTTCATATTGGTTATTTTTAAACAAAAATACAGCTTGCAGTCTTTTATTGCGACATTACCACCCTAAACGTTGAATTTAAATTAAACATATACATTACCTTCAATTATTCAAAAGGAAAAGTGATGCAGTGTTTTACTGGCTACTGCGACTTATACGCGAAAAAACTGCTTAGTGGCACTCGTTTCATCGTTTAAGGGCTGTTTGAAAATGACATTACATAAGAAGGGGGCTGTAAACAATGTCAAATAGAAACAAAAAAACAAAATTACGCAAAACAATGACACTCGCACTTCCGCGAGCACGGTGCCCGCAAGTAAACCTAGAAAACGCTATATTGCAATGCTTTGTCTCACTACACAAAGTAAACCATAGTTGATATCAAATGTGTAACTTAATGCATTATATATAGCTTCTCTCGAGCAGCCGCCCCATGCAAGGCCTTGGAGGCGGTAGTACCACTGATCTCTATTTTAGTAGGCTGGATCGCGGATCGGGAGCCCGTCGGTGTCGCCACCGGCGGCCATTGCTTGACACCAGGCAATACACGCAAGTCTATGGGAGAAACGCACAAAAGTAAGCATATTGAAGCATGTACGCTGTGCTCGGAGGCGAGTATTTTATGGTGCGCTGCGATTCTTATGTCGGGTGTTTGGAGATCGAATCGGTATTTGTCAAACGTCCGGTCGCAGAATAAAAAAAATCAAACGTACCGGAGCACCCACGGCTGAGCTGGCAAGCCTGCTCTCGTAGTGGAGTAACAAAGGAACTTGTCGTCAATAAGACCGTCCTTAGGGAAGCCCAGAAGTTGATGAATGACAAAGAAGTTCCATCTCGACAGCGGCTTTCCGGGAGTGAGCGAATTCCGTGCAGCAAAGCCTTCGAGCTTGTCGTCTGCTAAACCCAACTCAACGAAACCGCCACCGACTCCGCGGTCACTCTAGGTAACTCTCGCCTCATTGAGCTGCACTACGGCGGAGTCACTCTCGACCACAAAATATTTATTTATAAGAACTGCGAGGGCTGTCAGTTTTAATGTTTGTATGCAAGCTGTTTGACGGGCTTATCGAAAAGCATTCAAAAAGTTTCAGTCCCGACAACAGCTTAGAAACAGGCGAAATCGTCACTTTTTCTCGTTCTTCCCATAGAGTCCCATGCATTGGCTGGTGTCAATCGATGGCCGCCGGTGGCGACACTCGGCCCCAGCTGCCGAGGCCGCGGTCCGCGATCCAGCCTACTACAATAGAGATCAGTGGGTAGTACCACTAGACGAGATCTGTCGGCAGCATGCCGACTGGTCCTCACACGCGATATTAAATTTTTGTTGTTGTTTTTTTATTGATGTTAGCAGACAGATACCAGGGCAAGAAAATGTCAGTGCAGACATAACATATGCAGAACTATTGTGTTATTTAACATCCAGAAGCTAAATATGCTAAAGTCGAAAACTCGTATGTGGTCTGCTAAGTACAATACTTGAATACCCGGTGTTCTTCGTGAATCTGGACAGGTTGGTCAAGAGAGCATGCCAAGCCCTCTTTCCGAGTCTGCCGCACGCCCAGGCTCTGCCCGCGCCTCCCATTGACCAAACTCTACATATACGGCTCTGCCACGACCGCGTCCATCCATTCAGCATAAGGTCGCGCGCCGCGCAGGCGCCGCAAGGAGGTGCAGCTGGCAGAGCGAGCTGTCGACGAAACGTCTGTCGATGAAACGAGCGGGTACTCGTTTCCACGAAACGATCTGTCGATGAAACATCGCAGTGTCGACGAAACGATTTGTCCATGAAACGTCGTTCGACGAACTGATTGCCACCGTTCGGGGGTCCCTAGTTTATTTTTGCGGTAAAAAAAAGACCCGTGTAAATTTTCTTTTGTGACACCCTGTACTTACAAACACCAGGCCTACTTACTGCTTCCATCTTGTTCCAAATCGGATCACAAACCTGATATAACACCAAATACATTTCACACTTGTCCCAGCTCAGGAACAAGATGTAAAAAAACGAGTCTTTTCAAAGGCCATCGGGTGCCATTTTATTTGCGCTCTATTTGCCCTTCTTAGACTTGATTTTCTTCGTGTAGAATTCGAGCTCCTTGCCCTCCAGGATGTAGCCGTCACAGCGACCACACTGGCCAGGTCGGGAGGAGATGCAGGCTGCACAGAAAACCGCAACAAAGTGTCAGCCACTGGAGAACAACCACCCCAATCTCACGGCAGTAAGCAGTTTGCAAGGCACTCAGATTAACTATGACAAGGTAGAACCCTCATGCTAACGGGAAACCAGACTCCAGGACGGAGTCAAAGTGACCCTGGTCAGGTTCAAAGCAATCATCATGTGTGCCTTAGCAATTCTCTCTAAAAAACAAACAACCTAGCGAGTATTAGCACCTTGAAACTACAGTAGAGATGCAGTAAGATACTACCAAATGCTAGACTTTGAAGAATACCAAATGCAGATAACTCTCACCAAAAATAAGACATATGACCAGAAGCATGAACATAAACATGGAAACCAAAACCGGTTGTACATTATTCCTGTCTTATCTCAATGCACATAAGTTCATTCAAAGTGATTTCGCAGAATTAAAATTGAATCGATTTGCACTTGCTGTCATTAATTTTAGACAAGCTATCACCCAAACCAAAACTAAATAGTGCACTCACTCTTGAAAGCCTCGAGGGAAAAAGTACTAAAATTGAGCTACATGTGTGCACTCTACGCCCGTGTCAGTCTTCCCATCTATTACATTCAATGCCATTGGCAGCTATTCCCAAAAAGATTGAATCTATACACCAACAGTGTTTAGAAACAAGCACTCGTTTGCCCACACAGGGTGTGGGCACTCCACGTGTGCAGGAACCAGATCCAGAAGAAGCGAGGCATCTGCACATGCGCAGTGCTGACAGCAGTGATGTGACTTCAAAGAGCTGAGTTGGTCTATAGTTGAGCATCAATATCACTTGTCTCTGACAAGTTGAGAGCAGCAGAGAAAAGCTTTGGTTGCCCCGCAAGGCGCCGGTCTACGCAGAGCTAGGTGGTGGGTTTGAACCCCGGCCGTGGTGTCCGCAATCTGACAGGCTTATTGCGGAGAAGGCGCCGTGCAACCGAGATCTTCAGGTGGTTGAACTGAACCCTCAGTCCTCTACTGGGGCACAGCGAAAGCCTTCTACCCTCAAGGCTTCGACGTCTTGTGCACCTCTAGCGCATGTATGCAGCCAAAGCACAGCTGAAGTTAAGGAGCGTGTGCTGGATGCTGGCCGTCCAAAAGAAACGCCCCGCAGTTCTTACTCCGTCAGCAACTATATACCCTTTCGAATGACTAATTGGTAGTGTATGAACTTCAATGCAAATTTGGTGTAGACAATTGGCCAGCACTACCCCGAAGTGTTCAATGCGACGTTCGTTAAACGCAGGAACTGCAACACACGCCAGCAAAGAAACAAAGCTGGTGTGCACGCACCCTTGACCCTGCCCGTCATGAACTGCTCCTCCAGGAGTGGATCCACCTTGGCCACCTTCTGGCGCTCCTTAATCTTCTTCTCGAGTTTCTTGCTGCGCTTCTTCACCAGGGCTCCGCCCTCAATGTCCGCCTGGGAGCAGCAATGGCAAAGAGGAGGCAAGCTGCTTAGTGCCAACACAGGACGAGAAACAGAGGGGACGTACACCCACGAAAGACTCCTCAGACACATACAAGAGATCAGCATCGGTCCCAAAGACCCTCTGCCGAAAGATGGTGAATTTGTAAAATCATCACTTGGGAGTCCAGGGGCAGGGGGAATAAACAATTGGACACTTGCAGAGCCAGAAACCTTCCAACAGCCACTGACATAAGTGCCTAGAATCTACATAGAGCTGCTCGGAACAAGCTGACAGCACCTCAATGCATTTGGTATGTGAACATGCAGCCTCACAATGACAAACGGATAGAAGGGCAGTCTTTGTCGAATGCTCGGATACTGCATATGTGGTCAGACCTGGCTTGCTCTCATACGGTGGCGCTGCTATTGCCTGCACCCATTGGCTGCGAGCGTTTTGGGTATGAAGTTACCCCCACTCCCTAAACATTCAAATCCAGCGCACACCGACGTCAGCTTAGCTGCCATGAAGAAGAGAGTTTGCTCCGGCCACGTGTGCAGTGGACTCCAAACGCTCGACCAAGACTGTTTATGTAACAGAGAAACAAATCTACTTGTACCACTGCTCATACCCCCAGAAGTGTTCATTTCTTCTGCATGGCACTGTCAGCTGTTGGATTTATTTAGAAGTTGGCTTTCCACTCCCATCACATCTTGAGACTGGAGAATTTAACCTTAAATAAATAACCCCGCGGCAATCTCAATGCACAAATTGACAAAAAAGTTAATTTTTCGAATGCAATTACTCCTTCACCGAGGCAACCAATCGCAGAATCGCTTTTCCCGGAGACTCCACAATGCGCGGTACTCTGCAAACGTACGGTGGCTCTAGCAGGTGGATAGGTCACACGCTCGCACGCACTCACCAGCTTGGCTCCCTTCTTGCGGCCCAGGGGCAGGGCGTAGTGGGACTCGTACCACTGTCTGAATGGGGTGGCGTCGATCATCACAATGGCGTTCTTCACCAGCGTCTTGGTTCGCACCAGCTCGTTGTTGCTGGCATTGTAGACCACGTCGATGATGCGGGTCTTGCGCGTGCAGTCTGCAAACGAGGAATTCCACACCTTTGAAATGCAACGCAGTTGGGTTGGGTGACAAAAACTAGTTTTCATGGAACTAAAAAAAAAAAAAAAAAAGTATGGCAGAGGAAAAAGTAGTACTACTGGCACGAACCCCTCGAATTCTAGCGCCTTCCAATCGGCAATTGAGGAAATTTTGCCCAAACTCCTTCAGAATTCAACACGGATGCTGCCAAGAAAAAAGGGCCTATACTTGATCTCATTATATTGATCTAAATGCCCATTATTATTTGTTTATAAATACATACAGCTATGTTCTTCTGCAGTGTTCCACTACCGGTGCAAGATGCAAGGCGAAGCCACATTCTCGCACGGCACTGTGGAAGCTATGCTAGACTTGGCAACACAGCACAAAATATCCGTCGTCAAGTACAATGCACTCTGTTGCCAGCAATCGGGGGTGGGTCAGATCAAACTGGTTTTGGAACAATGTATGTAGCAGAAAACTTTTCATTTTCGAACAGCTTAGGGAATATTCGCACCAAGGAGAACCCCGCGGACAGATGTCGTGACATCAACAACCCGGGAAAACTCCATCCTCGGCTCTGCCGCCCACCTGCGGAGCTTTCGTGCTGACAGGAAAACAAAGCCTCCACCACGGAGGACGCATGCCTTGAGTGATGCGCGCTCCCCGGAGAAAAGTGGCAGATTTCTCCCTTGTGTGGATACCCCATTAGGAGCAGAAAAATCTGCACTTTGGGCACTAAGGCTAAAACATTTTCTTCTAGAAGCACCTGAGGAGTAAACTGTACCATATTTTAGAGAAGCATCGCAGCCAGTTGTACTATGAGCTACAATTCAAGCAAACTAGGTTTGTGCTACAAGTGATGACAAGTTTTGAATAAAATGTCACTGCGAAATATGTGAAAGTGCAGATAGTTTATTTTAGGAACAATAACGATTAAGGAGGAAGGGACATGCTCGGGATCAGTAATGCCACATTGCATCATGCATCGTAGCATGTATGACATATGATGCATCGGCATGATGGTTAGGGTGTATACATTGAATCCATCGGATGGATGTATAAAAGGACAAATACAGCTGAAACAAGATTTTGGAACTTTCCAGGAGGGAGGCAGTCAGATTAACTATGACAAGACAGAACCCTCATGCTGACGGGGAACTCCAGGACGAAGTTATAGTGACCCTAGTCAGGTTCAAAGTTAATCATCATGTGTGCCCCCCTCCGTCCCTGCTACCAAGCCTAGGCCAAGAAATGGCACTAAGTGTAAAAGCTTAACCCGTAGTGATGTGAATGGTCTAATTAATTTTGAAGTACCTTTCGGAGCAGCCAAAAAGTTCCAAACATTGTAAAATAAAAATGTTCTATCTAGATAAAAAAAAAAAAGCTTTTCTCATTTGAATATGAACATAAATGACATTCTATAAGCTTTAGAACAAAAAGTCAACACATATGCTTTAAAAACAAACATATCTTGTTTAGGTTATTTCCAGGCTTGACCCAAGTGCTCAAGGTAATTTAGTTCTAATGTACAGTATTCACTGTGAAACCAAACAGGTGGAACCTATATAAAGGTAAAGGCCCGTTCACACTCTTGCGACCGAGTGAGACCGAGAGAGACCAGACCGGTCTTTAAGCCTCTTGCGATCTCTTAGGACCAGCTCCGACCAGCTCCGCTGCAGCGGAGATGGTCCTAAGAGATCGCAAGAGGCTTAAAAACCGGTCTGGTCTCTCTCCGTCGAACTCGGTCGCAAGAGTGTGAAGGGGCCTTAACTAAACAAGTTGATAAAAAATAAACAGAACAGCAAGTATCCTTGATGAATTTTGAATGTGAAAAAAATGTCAGAATATTGCAGTTTATCATACATATACCAGCTGCAGTTCTATTCAAAGAGAGCAACATTTCGCTCTTGAGGAGTATGGGCGCATTGCACGAAGCAAGATGTGCAGAATTGCGGTGCCCACTACGCGGTGCACATTTCGCCGCAGTACCTCACAGCACAGTGACAAGCGCACTATAGTGTGTTTTCACTGGCGTAATTTCCTCCACCATTTTCTTGTTGTGAGCTGTCTGGCGTGTGCCAAAGGCGAGAATTCCAAGAATTTACATGACCTTTCAAATGCGTAAAGCACAGGTGTTTTTAAGTCTTACCACGCTGACATCTCAACAGGCTGGTTACTGTAAACCTTCAAATTAGAAAATATGCCCGAAAAAACAAAATGGCAGATTGACGTCATGCGAAAACACCCCTATACGATCTTAGCTATCCAGCCAGAACAGAAAACATGCACGACAGATAGTCTGTCGTGCATGTTTGATACAGAGATAAAATTGAAAACAATGATATTTGAGGTGATAACCAGAACTTTTGGAAATTTGCACAAGCCTACGGCAACGATCCGGCATTATAGTGGCACCAGATTTATTTTGTATTTTTTTTCAGATCTAATAAAGAAAAAGTTTTGGCACAATGTTGGTGCAAATTCCCCACATTTTGGCAAAAGGTAGCAGGGTAAGTGGTTTGGTGCAATTGGCACAGCAATCACATCACTGCACAACACATCAAAGAGTACTATCGGAAACAATACGAGCGTGAACGCGCCTCCGCGTGTCGCCGCTGCCCGAGGTGCTGTTCTGAAGTTTTGTGATGCGCGTAAAACTCCTGTCGCTGTTCTCGCTTCGACTGTTAACCCCCGTCTGTCATCTGCTATCTGTGCGCTGGCGGCCGCTCGTGCTGCCGTCTGCTATACGACTCCTCTGTGCACTGGCGGCCGCTCGTGTTGTCTGCCGCACAACATTGCGTTCTCCGGCGGGCACCCGCACTTCCTACGCGAATTGTGTTTGCCCTAGACAGCTTTAATGATGTTGATATGCACAAAAGTCTGCAGTGAAACAATGCTTTTATTCTTTGAACACGTGGCCCTCACACGTGAAAATATCTGTTAAGCCGCCGGCTGGTTAAGCCGTCGGTCGGAGAATGCTCATACTGTGTCCGAGTGGCCGTGCTGTGTCCTTTCTGGACACAGGAAACTCGGAAACTGGAGACAGGAACAGAACGGGAACTTGGAAATACAGGGACAGCTCAAATATGTTGACCTAATCGTCAGGAACTCTAGCCCATTTTCACTCAACTGAATCTTTTCCGGGCTCCCCGCAGTCCAACCCAATGAAAGAAGCCAGCTACTTATCACATATTAAATGTAGGCATTGCGTTATCGCACAGGAAACTCCTGAATCATGTTAAGTCGCTCGTCTGAATTGTGACGGAAAAGAGTCGCATAGCAGACGACAGCGCGAGCGGCCGCCAGAGCATGCATAGCAGACTGGAGTCAACAGTCAAAGCGAGAATAGCGACAGGATTTTTACACGCATGCGCAAAACTTCAGAACGGCGCTGCAGGGCGGCGCCTTAGGTAGCGGCGAATGTGACGGGCTACACAAAGGAGCCCACCGGCTTGGACACGTTTATTATGTGACCCCCCGTTCCAAAGGGGATAGCTACATACATCATCACGCGGAGGCGAGTTCACACTCATCGTTTCTGATAGTACCTTACATGATAGCGAGGTGCCACTCAAAACCATCAAGTGTTCTTTCATGCCACACAACATCAGAATGAGGTGGTCAGTGTGCGTGCAATAACAAGGCGACACAAAGACATACGCTCAGAGGCCCAGGAGAAGTTCCCGCAGTCGAGACGGAGCGCCCGGTATTTCTTGTTACCACCGCGTGTCCGTACCGTGTGGATACGCTTGGGGCCAAGCTGCGGAAAGAAGATTCTTGTTAAAGACCAACCTGCAGGCTTACCGGAACCAGAAACAGTGTGATGCATGCAGCATAGGAGTGGGAGCGGCCACTGGAATGGAAAGGCCAGTGTTTGGAAGCGAATAAGATAGTCTGGGAGACAGCTTGTAATATCTACTCTGCTGCCTAGCTTTCCCTGGCAAGAAGTGTCGGCACGATTTTGCATGTCAGCCTTACGAAGCTTGTGGCTATCACAGTGAAAACAAAATGGCGCGGTGGCCACACTTGGTACGAAACGCAATATGTGTCGCTCACCTTTGTGTTGGCCGCTGGACGACCGAGCTCAAACTTCCTCTTCTTGCGCAGGGGCTTGCGCTTGCCGCCAGTCTTCCTGCGCTTGTGCCAATGGTCACGGGAGATACCTGCAGGCCGTCATACCACCCCGGACTCGTTAGTTCCGAACCTAGACCTACTTCGTGAACGCAACTTTCGTGGTAAGTGAGTGTCAGGAACAAGACTTTCAGCACAGTCATCAGCCGAAAGATGGTATATTTCAGTTCATCACGTCAGAGATTTAGGGAACACAAGTTTGTAGTCCGAATACTGCGAGCCGGTAGGACACCACGGAGCACTCTAAGTGTGATGACACGAGAAAGTGCGACTACCTTAAACACGTTATTAAACATTAGCTTAATTATTCAGGCTACACATTTCGACAAAGAATAGAGGCAATCACGATAACTTACACGTGCGGATAGACGGACCTCCATACCGACAGCCGAACGAACACCGCCAACTTCGAGTGGTAGCTTAACTTACTTTGCAGTTATACAACCAGAAACAACGGGATGCAATGTAATCAGGATGTAACGTAAAATCAGACAGCTTATTTGGAATCATAGTAAAAGCAACCAAACGTTGGATTAACGAAGATTGGAGACAAGGACCCAACCGCGGACTTACCCATGATGGCGATTCAACCGGAAAGGGAATGCTGGAGTCGCAAAGTGTGCCGGGAAATGTTTCACAGCGCCGCCTATGTAAACATGGCGGATGCTTCGGCTCTTGCAGCCAGCGTGAAAGGTGAAATGTATTTCGGTTTTAATCCATTTTACATTTATTGTTTCATCGAATCATTGTAGTTATAAATGACCTGAGATAACAGTGAACGAAAGTAATTACGAGTAAGTCGTTACGACGGCAAGAATTCGGCGGCGTTTCATATTTGGTTTCGAAATCGTTTTGTACAGATATCGGCGAAGTGTATTCCAGACTGTTCGACCACAAGCCATTCCTTCAAGGAGAAATAAAATATTTCATAAAAGAATTCGAGGTATTACAAGTAGATAGTTCTTGACTTCAAAAATGATCGGTATAAGACTTACGGTTTCCTATTTGTTACAGGAAAAACGGAATGATCGTGAGGTACAGCGACTGTTCGAGATTCTGGAGAATGTCACCGAAATCAGGGAAACTCAAATTGATCGGATTTGCCGGAATTCCGATCAGAAGCTCTGCAACCTGACTGGCAACCTGGAAGTTGCCCTCAGCATGTGTAACAAGATCCTAGAAGCAGAGGACAAAATCAATGTTGTAAGCCACTGCTTGTCATATTGTGCGAAGTCCTCGAAAGTGCGGATTTTGAGCGAGCCACAAAAATCGCTCCATCAGCATTCACCCCCACTCACCTTGTCCATGCGCGGATATTCTACTCGTCGCCTCTCTTATCAAAAAGCACCTGTTGCTTCCAGAAACTAGGTCCAAGTAACTGTTTGAATCCTCACACCAATTACTCTAAATTAATTTTGCAGGCCGAAGACTTGTCCGAAAGGAGAAAACAGCGACAGTGCGAGTGGGAGAAGTTTATGCAGGACATCAAAGACAAGACAGCAAGGATGGATGAGGCATTCCAGCAGAAGGAAAGGGAAGTCATAGACCATTTCAGGTGTCTCCAGGAGAAGCTTCAACCAAAGGCTGAATAGTCATAAAAGGACTGCATTCAACTCGCAGTATTTTCTCTCTTTCCCCAACAAGTGAGCAGTAGAGAGAGAATGTTTTTGAGCAGCTACAATCAGTTTTTATTTACAACAAAACAAGAAAAGGACACACTCCTGCAGATAACATGTTTCCACAGAGAATACCGTGGCCTGACGGAGTATAAATACACAACGCAACTGTTTTGGCTTCTTGGGCAATGGAATTCTGCCTCGCCTAGTCTTTGGACAGAAGGCATCGCAGCACTAAGAGATTCGATACAATAAAAAAAAAATTACCGTAAAACTTTGCAGCAGTAACCCACTTCGTTCATGCACTATTAACATTTCCCAAACTTGGGAATTCTGCAAATTATACGTTAACTGCCAGATTTGACCGGACAAGCGCCTATGTCTAGATTAACCCAGTTTTCAGTGAAAGTGTGTGTGTGTGTGTGTGTGTAGACAAGGGGGCAGGCACTCCCTCTGTATTTTATGGTAGGTGCTAGGCAAACATCAGGCAGATGTGCATAATCAATACAACACAAATATGTATGAAGTACCTTGGCAAGAAGCATGACATGTTTTCTTGTAAGATGTACCTCTACTTTTTTTTTTTTTCTTTCTTAAATTCAGTAGTAAGGAGGGAATGTTCATACTGAATTCTGTTGTTTTAGTTAATTCTCTACGAACCAAAAATTGGTGATACTTCTGAAAAGTGGCTAATGAAGCAACTTCACTGGTGGTCTTCACAAAGGAATGCATTTGGTGTAATGTCATAAAATTAATGCACTAATTAAGGTTGCTTTTAAGCTAAGACAAGCAATATGCAGCTATGTATGTATATGTGAAAATCTCAAGAAATTAAATAAACACTGGGAAAGTTTACAGTGGACACATACTTCCAAAGAGTACTCACTATAGTACAAAGATTTGACAAACAAGCATGCATGTTTACGAGGTATGTACAAGATGAACTACCATGGGTACGAAATTTACAGAGTATTACCTAGGTTGAAAACAAAAAACGGACGAACAAGACAACCTGAAAGACGAGAGAAACAAATGTTTTCTACTTAAGTTGTTGCCATATGAAGTAGCAGCCCACAGCAATGCACTCTGCAAGACTCCAAACATTCCGCAGCCCTTGAATCCGGTTAGACACAATGGTGTCAATCACAAAATACAAGAACAGCTGGACGCTGGGAGAGAACACTTTGTTGGCACTGCCCACACCAGTCTTTTGGGCACATCTACATTGTTCAAAGCTGCAATCTCCTGGTGGCCATCTTAAAACTACAGTGCCATTCTCTTTTTCAACTGCTAATATTTATGACTGATAATTGTTACCCGACTCATATACATAATATTTATGTTTGTGCATACAAGACTCGTGTTGATGAAACAAATACAAAAGATTTCTCAAACAGTTTTGAGTTCTCAAGCTTGGTTTGGCGAAGAGGCAGCCTCCTTTTTATTTTGGCATTAAAATTTGTTTGAAAGAAGTCCTGTCTGCCATATAACGACTAAGTTCGTTTAAACTATGCAACCACAATTTTATGAAGTTGCTTAAGAGTTTTATATAGTCTTCAGCACACGAGGAAAAAGAAAAAAAAGCTTACAATCACCGGTTGACCACAGAACAATATATACTCCTTATGTCATCTTTTCTTGACACACCTAGAAACATAGAAACCATTCTAACACGTGAAATTTTCAGTATCCAATCAACAAAACAGTTTTCTCACAATGGCCGTACAGGGATGCAGCCTACAAACTTATTGGCTGGCTTGGAAACGTTTCACAGAAACACCAAAGTCTTGCGCTGCGCAGGGTTCGTGTAGCTGGAAGGCATTGAAGTAACTGTGACGGGTGATGGAGGTAAACCTTCACGTGCCTAGACCTGCAGGAGTAGGTCTGGCTCTTTGCCCACTGCCATGCGCGACAGAATGTTCCAGGCCTCGCGCAGACCACTCATGTATGCACCGCTGACCGTCTGCGGAAACATGCGGTTGGTGCCCTGGAGAAAAAGGAAGGAACGTTTCATCATAATGCAAAGATCCGTGATTTGCCAATCACCCTGCATAAGAGATGTTCACTGAAGTTTGTCTACCTCGCACTCCCAAGTTCCGACCGTCCCTGCCCCCAAGTAAAGTTCCAAGAGTTGAAGCCCTATTTTAGCAGATCCGAGTCATCCACGGAAGCACAAGTCTTGGCCATACGCTCTCCCCTATGCACGAACTCAGCTCTGTTATGTCATGATGCGGTGGTGGCGTGTCGGGAGCACTTTTGGTCACCATGCGGGACATGCGCCCCTGCGCTGTTTTGGAAAAAAAACAGACAGAAACCTTATCAAACCGCCGCAACTGGGGCTGTACCAAAAGAGTTGGGAAGGGTTTGAAGGTCAGTTTTCATGTGTCTTCTGCCTGCTTGGTTCGTCCGAGAACGTTGAGAGGTGCCGTGAGAAATAAAAACCAGACGCTGTCGGACCTTGACTGCTTGTACGGGAATCGCTTTGGGTTGAATTCACGGATGCTTGTGGTCGTCAGATTTATTTGTTCGGTTCCAACATGAACTCGGGAAAACCGCCATGTTGTACGGACCACCTGCGGACTACGTTCAGTGCGTCCAATGGCTGCCTGATTATTCAAACTGTCGTCTTCTCTTTCAAACGTTTCTGCTTGTTGTCATCCGCTCATTCAAACGACAGCGGCCCGCAGACCAAACATTGACCCGGCGATTGCGATAAGAAGTAGGTGCAGGCCTCGAAAGACTTTTAAGTTTGAAGGTGGGTTGGGGTTAGGCTCAGTATAAACAGTAGATACAAGGAGATGTTGATCATTGTTACCAGTGGCCATCACCGACTTGTTATGCCTGATTCACTTGGTCCGATTCTGCTTGCGATTTTCAGTATTCACGTCAACCATCTCTGCTACGGCCCACACTTTTGCAGCCCGAGCAGCGCTGCGACTGAATATGGCGAGCAGAATCTCATCATGCGAATCAGGCTTTAGCGCCCATTCTGAGGTATCCACGCAAAATGAATCGCCGCATTTTACATTATTCACGTGACGTTTTGCACGAGCCTCGTTAATTTAGCCGAGGCTGCTAAAGTAATCACTTTTTTTATTTGTTTGTTTGTTTTAAATACCCTCAAAATTAAGTACATTGAAGAGGGGAGAGGGCTGTAAAATATTAAAATAAAGCGCACATAATAGTAATAGCATGTTACACAAAACAATATCAGTGATGTTAGCAATCTGGGCGGGAAGGTGGTTCTAGTCTATAGATGTTTGTGGCATGTAAGAATATTGAAATAATGAAGTTTTAAAACTTGGAATACCAGCCTTATGGCTATGATCAATGTGAGCAGATACATAGAATGGTGGAGTAATGAGTTTATGAGGGGTAACATTTTGATGAAATATTTTAATGAAAAAGACAAATCAGATTTTTCGGCAATGAATTAGTAACGCAAACCTAAACTATTTTTCATGGTAGAAACACTGGCAGTGTGATGATAGTTTGTCAATATGAAACGAGCTGAGCAGTTTTGAATGGAATCAATAAGCGCAATTAGTGACAAGTAAGTGGGGTCCCGCACAGCAACAGCATATTCTAATTTTGGATGGATCGGGGCTTAAACAGACACTGAAGTGAGAGCATTGCTGGTAAGTGCGACACGCCGCTTGAGTATGTGACACTCTCGTCGATTTACATTTGTCAGTGTTTAGTTCCATTACCCACTGGTTGCACCACAGTGGTATACGATTAAGGTCGGATAGTAGCAGAGGAGTGCCGGATATGTCGGTCATTTCCCGGTATATTAGGCAATCGCCACCAAAGAGGCAAATAGAACACAAATTCTGCACCAAGTCACTTAATGTAAATAAAAAGAGTAGCGGGCCAAGCACTGAGCCCTGTGGGACACCCGAGGAGACTGGAACAGTACACAAATTCATATTATTAGCAGTAATGAATTGTAAGCGTTTAGTTAAGAAGCCATGAATCCAACTCCAATTCAGCGAGATACACGAGGCATCAGTCGCACCACATCGATCGAGCAATACAGATTTAAACAGCATTTTCAAATGCGCATTAATTTTTCCCTCGGGCAATACACGGAAGACTGAAATTCACTCAAAAACTTCTATAGTGACGCTTCCTTCAATTGAAAATTTTACTGCTGCACTTAATGAAATATTTTCTGTCTTTGTTTATTTATTTCTCACATTGTACTATACCATTTTAGCTATGGCTTTCAGTGGCCGCAATCCCATTAAATAAATAAATGGCATACCTCTCCCGCAAAGAAGAGGCGGTCGTTCACGGGTTCCGCGAGGGCCGTGTAGGCGTCTCCGGTACCCCCGCACTTGACGTAACTGTAGACCATCCGGGCGTGGGGACTCTCCCTCCAGCGAGTCACCAGGAAGCCCGTCGGGTCTGGGACGTCCTGCGAGAGAAGGGGGGCGGGGCCACGATGCAGACCGAGGTTCTCCAACCACCTTTCCGGAAAATCCCGGGAGACCTCGAGGCAAGGGGAGTTATGGGGCTGCTCAGATGCACGCACGAGCCGACTCGAGTGCTTCTCAGGTCCCGGAGGCAGCCCGACTCATTTCTCTCTTATTAGGAGCTCGGAGAATGCACAAAAAATTAGAGCTCGCACAAAAAGAGATCATTACATATAGTATGCCGTTTTGCTTTCCTTCTGCCTTCTCTGCACTCTGAAATAACAAAACGAACGTCAACTTTGCCTTCTCCTGGAAACCCTCACGTGCCATACGTCGGAACATCAAGATGCGTCAAGCGGAAGGCAGGGGAGCCACATATTTCCCGAAGGGTCCATTTGGCTTGCTGATAATACGTGGCTGCGAAAGGGCTCGAATTTGGTTAACTGCTAGCGTCAGCACCAGAGTGAACGGGAGGTTAAGTTTTGAGGGTGGTGCGGGACCTTCCAGTACAACTCAAGACTCGTCACAAACTTTGCCGGCTGATTTCAATTGGTATCTATCACTTCGTGACGTGAGTGAACTGCACTAAGAGCATAAATGTTGGACAGTTTTGGAGCGTTCCAAATCCACCAGTCAACCGTAAGATTCTGGTACATTCTTCTATCTTACCAAATTTCCTTTTTTTACTCAGATACCTACAGCACATGACCCAGTGCAAGGGGGGTGTTATGCATCATGGAAATATGCAAAACACTGAGCGAATTTATAGGTTTCAATGGAAAAAGACAAGGAAGAAATGAGATGTGATGTTTTAATTCACCTAGTTTTTGCTAAGTCCATGATTGATAAAGCAGACAAGTAGGTTACTGAAGGCAGCATAAAAAAATTACAGGAATACACTTAAGACTGCTTACATGTAGGAAGGCGAAAGCATTATACAGTTGAACCTCAATTTAATGAAGTCACTGGGACCCACTAATTACGGTGTTTTGTTAAATCGAGAACTTCGTAAAATTGAGAAAGACATTTTTCGGGCATAGGTTGAGCGGAGAATTCGAATTTGTTAGTTAAATCGGGAAATTCGTAAAATCAGGTTTTGTAAAATCCAGATTCAACTGTAGTCCCCAGGGAGAAATGTTTTCATGTAACGTTTCTACACGTATTAAAGTTTAGGACGACCTCCTAGAGATCGACGCCAAGTACGGCATCTAGGATGACCTCTAGGACGATGTCAGGGACGGCGTCTAGTACGACGCAGACGACGACCTCAAGGAAGATGTCTAGGGTGACTTCTAGGACAAACTTAAGGACGACATCGAGAACGATGCCTAGAGGATGACGTCGGGAATGATGTCTAGAGGATGATGTCAAGAACGACGCCTAGAGGAGAACACTTAAGGAGGCTGTGGCATACTTGCGTGGGCGGCCATGTTTGCCTGCCGAAGCCGTTGTGGACATAGAGTTATTATAATGTACGCTAGAGGTTCAAGTGGCGCTAGTGTGCTGATGCAAATTGAAGCAGACAGCAACCAGTCGAAAATTGACTTCCGGTAATGCATTTCTATGAGAAAAAGTGAGTGCATTTTCTCCCAGCGCTCGATCATAAGAACAAATATCCCGAATGATTCGTACATACTAGGTAGCAGGCACGTATCCAGGGGGGGGGGCCCATGGGGCCCGGGCCCCCCCGAAATCTTCCATTTTGCTGGGGCCTCCTCTCCCCCTCCCCCTCATACAGCATTTTGTCATGGGCGGGCCCCCCCCCCCGAAACAAAATCCTGGCTACGTGCCTGCTAGGTAGCTTGGAACATTTCTCAGTCAGGCCGACGAAATAATTGGTCAATTACGGCGTTTTTCTTTCAAATTCATTGCATTAAAAACGGTGCTAAAACGGCTTCGTACGTGTATTTATGAGCACTGTCAGACACTGTTAGCGCAAACACGATGTCGGCGCTTTTCAGCATGAGGGATATACGTGCCAAACGAACAAAGCACATCTGGAAATTAAGGGAGATGGCAAGAACTACGCAGTAACACTGGATCAGTAACTCTCAGTGCATGTACAATCAAAATAAATTGAAAGCCACGTAATTTATTCAGATTTTAAATAAGTAAGTACCGCTTTATTCTTTCTGCTCTGAGCGAAGCTGCTTGTTCTACGCTCAAAATATCACCCGCACGCTCGAAATCTTTGAGAACAAGTGCCCGATACAAGCTGCCCGGCAGAGAAAACAATACGAAGAGACACCTTTCATAGCCCACGGATTCTCTAAGTTTTGAATGTCTTATCTGCTCATGCACGACGGGGTCATTTTCATATAGTGACAGGACTGGCATATTATCATTATATAAGCGTCACCGGAATGCTGGCGAGCCTTGGACACACTCTATATTCCTTTCGATTGTAATTTTGCTTTAAATCGTCGCTTATTTTTACACACCTGCTGCGGAACACACGGTTGGGACTGAAATGTAGTGAAGTTAAACATCGTTCACTGGTGAAGAAAAATGCGCTAACTAAAGCAATTACACTTTTACAGTGTTAATCGAGGTACATACTATTCGGTACAACCCAAATAACCAAAGTGTTCCGTGTTATTTTCCGGCGAAGAGACAAAATGCACGTGCGTTTTCCCACAGGAATGCACAGGAGCACCGCAAAAGTAGACTGGTTGCTGTCTGCTTCCATTTGCGTCACGGAAGTCGCATAGACACTAGCGCCAGTTGAATCTCTAGCGTACATTATAATAACTCTATGGTTGTGGATGTAGAAGCGGTTGACTCACAGTCCGTCGCACGAAGCACACAAGCACAGATGAAGTCTGAAGCGCAACTTTTGCACACGGCGCACCAGCGGTGACATCACGCTGATGACTTATGACAATGCTTGATATCACATTTTTATGCCCATCTTAAGGGCACAACGATGACGCTTGTTTTACACGTAATGTGACAAGTGAGGTCGACCTAGAGGTCTAGGACGACTTCTAGGACGGCCGCGAGGACGACGCCAAGGTAATGGGACAAGTAGGGTCGCCTATTGAGCGGCACGTGCCGCTAAATGATGTCTTTATCGGCTGTTTCAACGCTTTTTCGCTCAATGGGACAAGTAAGGCTTTCGCCTTAGGACAAACACCAAGAACAATGGAGGATGAACCTGTCAAATTGATGCCAACATTGCTGGCAACATAAAACTCTCACGGAAGGAAAATTTGTTCAATGCATGTTACACTTTCCTCAAGACTACCAGACCTTGCTTTTAGAAAAGTGACAACTTTTGGCACTAAATTAGAAAATTAAAGATATATACGCCAGATGTGCAGTAATGCAACGTAAAACCTCTTCGTAAAAAGGACCCACCTGATCAGCGAAGATGCCTCTGAGCACTTCCATGCACATTGTCACCACTTGGTCATCTGTCTTATCCGCAATCAGTGCGATGGCATCTCCGCTTACATATGTCATCAGTACATATGTGGGACTCTGGACAGGAAGAAAGTATCTTTTAGGTAATTGCTCTCCGATTGAAGCAGTGGAACCAAGGACAACAAAAAAAAGCACAACAATACGTGACATTGTGACAAGGTCTTGAGAAAACCACGAAACTGACATTTTGAATATCTGAAGCACAACAATATGTGACATTGTGACAAGGTCTTGAGAAAAACGAAACTGACATTCTGAATATCTGAAGTAGGTATAAAGTAGAAAAAAAGCTTTGTCAGATATATTTTGAGAATCGCAACTAGAAAAAGGGTCTAAGGGCAACATAAAAATCAAGCAGGCAAGGTGTTGGAAACCTTGTAACATTTTCACAAGGTCTAAAGACAATACTTCAATAAACACACAAAAAAGGCTTAAGAGCAAGCTTGTCGAGGCAACGTTTTAACAAGATCCCAAGTATATCTAAAGACAACACAAAAAGTATATAGAGAATGTGTCAAGAACAGTATCTTTCCGATGATACGAAAATGTTTAAACGTAAAGGGCCCAAGAATTGTACAGAGAACACGGACCAGCCTCAACAATCTTGTCCTAGCGATATCGTGACGAAAGCGGAACTAGTACGCACGTGAGCCAGCAAGCCTCGAACATTACAGAGCCGAGAGTGACGCAGAAAGGACTTGGCAACTCTGCCGAAGCACACGTTTACCTGCTTGGTCTGCACCCTGGGACTGAGATCAAAGAAGACGCTGAAGAGACCCCTCCGCTCTGCAGACACCGGCACGTGCCCAAAGAAGTCGGCTTCGGTCACGCGGTCGGCCCAAAACGCCTTCGGAAACTGGAGGGCCACCTGCAGATGTACGCACATATCTGTAAACCGTGGCAAGCCTGGCACGCACTCCCAAAAAGGGAGAGTCCTACTAGCACACTATTCCTGACATGCCAGGTGTTTGTGAGAAATGAGAACCACATTGTTTTCATGACAAAAATAAACTGTGTATTCCCGATCGCTCTGTCCTTCCCCGAATGCAACGCTAGCGGTCCAGTTTCAGAACTTAACGTTACCTTATTTACGCGTACGTAACAAGCAATTTACGAAGGGCTTCGAGGAGCAACTGATGCCCATTTTTGGTGGCACACACTCTCCACCTATTTGTGGGCTTCGTCGACCGCCATTTTCTCTACAAAGGTTTCCGACTGCTTAGTAGCAAGTTCTGAAACTTTAGCATCCAGTCGAAAACCGAGCGTTCGGTGGTGCAGAGTTTATTTCTGCAGCGGGAAAAACAGAGTTCTCTTTCCTCCCAAACGCCCGGTTCTACAAATTTCGAATGACGAGGCCAATGACGTCATCTTTCCCTTTTTGGAGTTCCGCTACCGAGCAGAGTAGGATTTTGGAAAGAAGAAACAGAGTAGGTTCAATTAATAGGACGTTCAAGCGCAGGCTCTATTTTGGTCGTACGAGCACGGATCGTGTTCCCTGTACCTTTTCGATGACGCCAGCACCAAGCTGCTGTAGTGCCCTGTGCTTGCGGTCAGGCAGCGGGGGCGTGAAGGCGACCTCCCCCGCTTGCATCAGCGCCAGCGGGAGGGTGAGCAGCACAAAGTCGGCCGTGAACTTCCCCTCCCCGTGGGTGAACACCTTCACCTTCTCGTCATCTTCGCTGTACTCCACATGAGTCACCTGCAGCCGTAAGCGAGTTCAGGTGTGGGCTGCGACTTGACACCCAATAGCTCCGATAACACCGATGCAGACTAGTTTGAAGTTCAACCGCAATATCCCGAGACATGCCCCACCTCCGAAAGATACGCCGCCCCTAATTCAGTGGCGTAACTAGGGGGGGGAGCAGGGGGGGAACAAGTGTCCTGAACGCCACTTGGGGGGGGGGGGCGCCGAGCCGAGTCCACCCATAATAGTAATATAATTATGATGCTGATGATGTCATTATCACTATCATCATGAGGGGCGCGAAATTTCATTTGCCATGGGCGCCGTCATATCTAGTTACGCCACTGCCCTAATTTTGGCGGCATTCGCTATTTTTCAGAAACACCGAAAGATAGCCCACTTCTAGTACAATTGCAGGGCCCTGGCCAGTGGCGGCCTTGGCAGAAATGGTAGTACTTAGCCACGACGGGAGATAAGCGAACATTGCTGACTGGGAAGGACGGTCGTCTTTGGTTCATCGCCCCTCCCTGCAATCGCAAGTTTCGCAGCTGCTCACAAAATCTAAAACTAGCATCTTTTTTTTAGTTTTTTTGATCGCGCACAGAAAGTAAGCCTACTCCATATTTTGACCCGACTGGCTTTCGCTTTTAGGTGGGCCGTCTCTCGGGATATTAAGGTACTCTTCTTAATTTACTGTAGTTTAACTACTTTCCTGAGTAATTTAGTAACTTTCGATTACATTTCTATTTCCGTAATTAGTAGTTTACTTTAACTACACTTTCGGGGTAATTTCTACTCGAGGTACAAATTATTTTCCAAATTTAGTAGATTCTTTGTTGTTAACAACTCTGGCACAGAAACAAAAAAACAAAAGATATCGGAAAATCAACCAATATTCGCGAAGAAAGGGTAGACCTCAAGTCAGGCTTATCCCGAGATAAAGCCACTGTTTGAGGGCCCGAATGACATTTGAAACTGGACACGCATTTCAAAGGTGCGTCTTGACTCTGAACATGCGTTTTAAGCGGGGCAGATTAACCGCGGGATTAGAGTCGGAGACTGGCGCTTCGTGGCTCTAAGCTTCCAAAGACACAAAGTTTGTGCATTTAAAAACAGCCCCCCCCCCCCCCCTCCCCCCAACACTCTTGCCCATCACGTAGTACATACATCCATGGCGGCGGCGAGGAAACGAGCCGGTAGCCTCGAATTTGCTTGTCTTTTTTTGCCGGCACTGCTATGACCGACCACTGGGATTGCAACGTCCGGCGCCATGGCACTCCGGCTCCGGTGATGTCACTCGTTGCCACTTTGGGACCACTTTCAAAGTGGGGAAGGGGGACGACAAACGTGCCGGCAGCCACGCGTCGTTCCAAACTATGCAGAGCTCAAGTTCAACTGCTTCTTGCAGGGGATTGCGACGAAGTTGGAATGACGAGACCTCATTGGCCGATCGAAAAAAAAAATAGTGGGTAGACCTCGAGGCATCTAGCATAGAAGTCTACCCACTATCCGTTCAATCAAAGCCAATCGAAGCTCGGCGTCGTTCCGACGTCGCCGCAACCCCTGCCTAAGGAGCAGACGAACCTGCGCTCTGCATTCCTCTCTGACCACCCTGGACATTCGCTTCTAAGCATTGGGACAATTATATATATATTTTTTTTTCGTTTAACGTTACACCTGTAACGATTCCTGACATTTTGTTAGTAACTAGGGAACAAATGCCGGGGATGTACCTGCTGCCCGAGGCGTACGTCGAGCCCCTGCACGAGCGACTGGAGCAGCGCCAGGAAGCCGTCTGGCACCAAGCCGTGCTGGCCGCTGAACTGGGGGAACCGCTCGTTCTGGTCCCACTGCAGGGCCGATACCTCCCGCAGGTGTGCCCCACAGGCATATTCCAGGTTCCCCAGGTGGAACTGGAGCACATTGTTCTCCTCCTGCATCAGCGGTTGGGAACAGGATTCCCCGCTTTCCCCTTGAGGACAAGTGGACGCAGTCGCTTTTCGTGGAAGCGGAGAGTGTAGACAGACGTCGGTATAGTACCGAGATTCGTATCAAAGCCACTAAACCGTTTTGGAAGAGCCAACGGTACCAAAACTGTGCACAAAAGCACGAAGACGAGCGAAAGGAAGGGCGGGCTCTCTACTCCTTTTGCTTGTCTTCGTGCACTGTTTTGTTGTTAGTCATGAACCGACTCGCCTATATCGCCACTTTAATTCACTGGAAAGGCAGCCTTTCCAACAATTCAAATCTACTAGGAACTAAAATTTGTTTTCTTTGCCGGTCAAGATTACTTCCCATTCTGATGCCCATTCTGGTTGTGCAGTAGAACCTCTTTATAATAAGGCTACCATTTTGTTTCTGGCAAAAGTCTCTACAGCACTTCTGTCTTCCCTAATATATACTTACATGCCTGTGTCGGTGCTACAGGCATACTTTAGCTTTGCTTCACTATATCTGATTCTTAAATTAAATCCGTCATTACTGTAGAGGCTACAAGCATCCTTCACTGTATCCATCACTACTGTAAGGAGCGCAGCATTATGAAACTTGGGTTTTATGACGCTGCAATTTCGCTCTCAAGTCCCATAAGAAATGCTTAGAATACTTTTATGATATACGAATATCTCTGGATCTAGCGCAGGTAACTAAAAAGATAATTTGTTTGAAATCAGGACTTCAGAGCAACCTATGTTAGATTACACTAACATTGAATCATAAAAATAAAAGGACAAGTTTGAATGGCCATGCCCAATTAATTTTTATGCCAATCGGACGTATCAAGTACAAAAAGACAGAGGACAAAGTCTAGAAATAAAAAATCCGCAGTAGTCTATAGATCAGTTTGCAAATGAACCCGTGAGACTTGCGAACCCCCACCAAGTTGACCAAGGAAAAAAGGAAACCCGGACACGTACGCACCTCGGTGAATGTCAGGTTGGTTTCCTCCAGGAATCTTTCGTGCATCTCTGTCAGCTTATCTGCACACAGCAGAGATGCCAGTGATTATCATATCTGTGGTTATTCAACATATCTGCTACTATATCAGTAGGAAAGTTCAGTGGCTAAAACCCTGGTTTACAATATATCAGGAACTCAAATACCAATGTCTGCATTACAAGCTTAATCGATACAAGCATATTATATTGTCACGAATGACAATTGATGAGGCGATAATGACTAAAGAAACTAAACGTTTAATGGGGCGAACTTGTGCCCAGAAATAAAAGGAAAAACGATAACAACAGAAGAGAACAGAGCGTCGCGGGCGTCGAGGTCGGCGTGACAGCAGAGTCGAGCGCTGGGGCGAAACTGACTTGGCTCGCCACACGCGTGGGCTTCTGGAATAATCGGCGTAGAAGGTTCGGCGTGTAGAACTTTCTGAACTCGAACAAGCAACACGGTTCTCGAATTTACCAGAACATTACATTAGATGTCAACAAAAAGGCGTCCCCGCGGCCAGGAATCGAACTCTGGCTTTTCGCGTGGGAGGCAGGCGCTATAACCGTTAGGCCACGCGCGTGCTGCCTACTTGGCCAGCTGCGCGCGCGGCAATATGTAATTTTACTATATAGCCACATATTTTTTGCAACATTAGTATCGCTCGAAACCGCAACATGAGCATGAAAGTTCATAGCCGCAACATGTGGATGATGTGTACCGAGGAGGAGGGAGAAATGTAGAGGAAGAGAGAGTTGGCCGGAAATCACGTGGCTACACCCCGACCGCGTTTTCTCTCCGCTTCTCGGGCTTGTGAAGCAGACGACGACAACGAAGTTGCGTGCGCCGTTTGTCATGCGATTCTTTCACACTTATATATGTACAACATTCCAACATTTACATGTCCTCAACCCAGCATGCGACCTCCTCAGCCCAGCACGCGCATGTTTGTTGCTTTGCAAAGTGAGAAAATCACGTGCCATACGCACAAACACTGAAAATGGAACCAGCCAAGAGTCCTTTTTTGGAGAAGTCTATACCCTCCGCTCGATGTTCTGCGCTTGAAGATCGACTGGCCAGCACCGCGAACGACAGTTCCGAGGTAGCGGCCCCACGTCCATCGCAACGTTCGCCCGTCGTGCGCTGCCATCGCGTCATCCAGTCCGCGGCACATCGTTAGGACACTCAATTGGGAAAATCACCGTTGAAACCTAGGCCTCCGGCGTCCACCGAGACCGAGCTAAATACGACAACAGCGCCACTCTTAATTTTTTGTCTTTACTCCGGTCACCTTGAACTTTTAGAAAGCATGTTTTTGCGTAAAAACAACCAAAAAAAACTTTTTTTGTAGTAGTTTTTATTGGAGTTTAGTATAAATTGACGGAGCATGATGTTTTCTAAAATATTTAGTTTGCAAGGTTTTGCGGCAGAATTAATATTGTTTTGATACAACGCTGTCTCAGCGATGACTTCAGGTAGCGCGTCCTGACCTGGGCACATCCTAACTTCAGTAGAAATTCGCGGCGCGTCCGCTTGGGAGACGGGGGTGGTACCCCTGAAACCCCTTCCACAGTATATGTTTCGGTGCCAAAATGGCTGATTAAGCCAAAATAGAAGCCGCGTGCAGTACCTCGAGTGGCCGCTGCAGGAGAAATGGCGGCGTTACGATCGCCATTAGCTCGGTTCTCAAGTAAGAAATCGGTGCCACTTTTTCGGAGCAGGCTCTATGGCAGTTTCCCACCTGAGTGATTCTAGTAACATTGCCGCAATATGTCGCCGTATTGAGAATGACATGTACGTCTACTTCCCCTGATCTGTGCGGCGTTTCATTCCATCAATGTAGTGTACTTACGTGATTGTAAGTTGACTCCACTGTAAATCGTTCCCCCACATTGCATGTCAGCCCAAAAAAAAATATATATATAATTCAGGGGCACATTTTACGGCAAACATATGAGGATGAAAGGGCGTCTCTTTTGAAAGCCCGGCCTTCAGAGTGCTCGACGTCTTCCAGCATGCTTTGGCTGTGCACGCACGCACGAGATGTCCAAACGTTATCGAGGCTAGGAAGCTTGCGCTGGAGGCGGGGCAACTGAAGCTGCTCCCTGTCATTCTCAGTCGGTTACAAGTCAAGAAGGTAGGAGAGGCTCCTCCCACAAGCGTGATGCGCCGGTTTCAAATCCCTCCGCAGTCAAAAGAAGAGTTCACTGGAAACGCTCCCTGTTCCGCTTCAATGGATTCCAACTTGTCTCCGATCCCACTTTTTAAGAAAGCGACCTTTGTATTCATTGGAGGGGGAACCGAGCCCCTGAAAGCAGCCTTTGTATGCATCGGAGGGGGAAGCTAATCCCCGAAAGTCGTATTCGTTTCCATCGGAGGGGGAAAACTCTAATCTCCCTCTCGTGGCTTCCACAGTGCTAAGTCAAAGTCGAAAGATACAGCAAATATGTACAGAAAGGCAAGACCCGGCTCGCGCGTTGGCCGCGACGTCACGGAAACGATGGGATGCTATTGGATGCGGAGGTGGCGGAGGGATATATGATTCCCTTTGAGGGGCATTTGCCGCTACCTTCTTAACCTGTAACCGACTATAGGGACTATGATTCGTCCGTACTAATGCTGTCATTCCCGTCGACATCACTGCTACGTTCTCAAAGCACTTTGTCGGCGTCGTCCAACAAGATCTGACACTTTGCAAACGACTGCATGAACCGTATCTCTCGCGCTTGCGTGGTGCTTGTGTCGCACCTCACGGGTGGGGGCCGATCGAGCCTTTCTGCGACGTACGTTGCAAGCCTGACCGCCTGACCTCGAACTCCGGAAGGCACCCAGACCTATCCAGACTTTGGCCTGTAAAAGCCTCTCATAGTTTAGCATCGCAGTTAAGATCCTGCGCCACTGCAGACGACACTGGAGCACCACCTGCTCCGACGGGTCGAACTTGCGTCAAGCAACGCAGTTTTTGGTTGCGTTTGAATGAAGAATGGCCAAAACGAGCACCGAAAGCCTAAACTGCCCGGATCACACGTGTCAATGTAGAGAAATGTAGTTGGCACTCCAGCATGATCTCGACACTCGATCAAACAACGTGCAACCGTGAATCGTGCGAAAAGAAGCAGTGGAGAGTGAGGCTGGCTGTAGCTGTTTCAGCGGCCATTCCGGAGTGGTTCTTAGAGTTCGTGCCGCCATCTCCGGGAGTCGGGCGCACCATGTGCCGTTGCATAGCCATAGATTTGGGCTGATCTGAAACTCGCTTTCAGTGATACTTGCTTGCACAGATAAAAAAAAAAAAAAAGATTTTTTTAAAATGAGTTTACAGAATGGAACAATGCAACAGGTACAGCCGGCTGAACTCGCAACAAGCCGAGGTGTTCTTGATATTGCAATTGTTTCGTTTTTGTTGGCAGTGGAATGCTTTGGTTCGGTTATAAGTCGACCCCCCCCCCCCCCCCCACTTTAGATTTTCATAAATTGAAAAATGGGTCGACCTACATTCGTGTAAATATGGTATTTGCAGCTTCTTGGAGGCCACAAAAGTGGGGTTCATATTCTTTTCTAGTTTTAATATTGAATGTGTGAGACGACTCACGACTTAGAGTAAATTTTGTACCTTTAGTTTGAATGCCATATGACCAAAAAAAAAGAGAGTGAGCGCGACCGAAACCGATCATTCCTTAACCGGCTGTATACGGCCGGAAGGAAAACAAATTTCATGCTGCAAATCGTGTTCCGCATAGTTGGGCTCCTATAGGCCTTGACAAAAACCTCAGCAATCATGAATACGCTGTCAGTGCCCTTAAAGGGCAACTCCGCTCAATCCCGAAAAATTTAGGCTTACAGGTGATTCCATTTCACAAAGCATTACTAAACAGCTCTACGTCTTTGGATTCGCGAAATGTGGAATATTATTTGTGTAATCTTAATTTAAACATCAGCTGGTACCAAAACCGAAACTTTGGTTGCGTCAGGCAACATTGGTCTCGTGTCGTCAGAGTCATGGCCACGTCACGTCAAACCACGTGGTCTTGTGACGTTCGTGGGGGCGAGGTACAGAACACGTGACGCGGGCAGGTCGCTTCGCATGGCATAAACGGTGATGGCCCGGGGGAGAGGGGGAAGGGGAGAAGCCGAAAGAGGAGAGGGGGAGCGGAGAAACAGACCGATAAGCGCACAGGGCAGCGCAAACTAGCGCATCCGCGTTACAGTGATCACGTGGACGCCGTTGAGCCAACACCGGGAAGAGAAACTCATGACGTCATCGTTCAATTTCGCTCCGAGAAGTAAAAACGAACAAAACGTGAGAATCACGTAGACATGCCTCTGACGCAGTGGCTCAATGTTGGCCGCTCCAACTCCATGGCATTGACTGTGCTGATGATTGCGCCTCACGTCGCACGCTAGAGTTGGCAGATTTCGGCAACTGGGCTCCTTTGAAAGTTTGCTGGCCAGTTTATTAAATATATAGACGGAATTAGGTGTAATATTTGACACTTGGTCTTGCTATGTGATACTGAAGAAGGCTGCATAGTTTTCTAAATATCAAAAATGAAGCGGAGTTGCCCTTTAAGGGGGGACACTTCCTGGGAATGTCAACTTTTGAACCGCTCACTCAATCGGCGTGACATCTGCAGGTGGTGTTTGCAGTCATATAGAAGGAAAGCATGCAATGTTTCAACCCAGTGAACCAATCTTATGAGTAGGGTGACCACACGTCCCGTTCTGGCCGAAACAGTCCCGTTTTCGAGGTCCGCTTCTGCCGTCCCGTCATTTTGCCCCAATAAGGAATCATGTCCCGTTTTTGCAGGAGTGCATAGTTTCAAAATTGGCACAAAGTGAGTTGAAGCAAACCAAAACTACGCTTACTCGTTACAAGTATATTTTACAAAAATAACCGTAGGTACTTTAAAATATGAGTTAAGCCACACGCACGAGCACGTGCACCTTGACTGGAAATGGCTATACGCACGACGCAAAATTTAGTGGGTCTAGTATAAAACGAAACGTTACAAAATGCTTCAATTTGCAATAAAGAAAAAAAAAAAAGGTAGCGTAGCTTAGTGGAAAGGTGCCTGCTTCATACGCAGCGGACCCAGGTTCTATCCAGAGGGTGTGCTTACTTTTTTTTTTTCTCTAACATTTTTTTGTTGAGCATTTGGCAATATTTACATTCCTTTTTTTACTATTAACACAAAAAAAAAAAGAATGTTGTTGACGAAACTTCGCTGAACTAAATAGTATGGGACTCCCTTTCCGGCGGCTTGGTTAAGCTTGGATTACTGGTTGTACGGTGGGGCCAAGTGGGTTAAAGTTCTGTAATGAGCAGCCACATACTGTCGCCGAGAAGCGGTGTGAACGCTTACCCAGAAAGTAAAATTTATTGCCATATGGTGACGTTTCGAAATGACAGCAGTTATTTCATTAAAATTTTTCTCCCAATCTCAATCTCTAATACAATCCCTCCCTCCACCCCCCCCTGGGATGTCCCATTTTCTACCTTGAGGAATATGGTCACCCTATTTATGAGGTACTATACTGCCACAACGAAGTAAAGCATAGCTTTGCATGGAATCTGCTCCATGAATCTATCGTTGAGAAATGGTGTTGATAACCGCATACTTTTTTGGTGAAATGCATACTGGCTGTTGCCGGTTACTATGAACAAAAATGTAAAAAAAGAAATGCAATTTCCCCCAAAAAAATTTATGAAAACTTTCTTTTTTTTTTTACATTTACCAAGTTTTGCAAATTACAATTTTTCATAATAAAGAAACATGAAAATGGAAACTCTAAGTTCATAGTATAACCGGCTCCATAAAATTTCAGCATATAAGCCGCAAATATTAAGTCTCGATAGTTTCATACAGAAACAAGTTTTATTACAGTGAAATTTATGCCAAAAAGAGGAACAAAGAAAAACGCGTCCAACCTTTTCTTTAGCATCGCTGGAATGAAAATAATTTACCGTAAAATACTGGGCAAGTGCCCACTCAAAATATAGAGATAATCGCGAAAAAGTGGGGGATGGGCCCTTGTCCGGTCATCAATTTTACATATAAATGTACTGTGCATATTTTCTCAGATCTTAGAAATTTGAATATGGGCGCTTAAGTGGAATGGGCGGATGCGCGGTATTCTATGGTATAAAAAAAACGTAGAGCCCTTCCACTTCACGTGAAGTGATGGAAGACCAGCAAAGCTGTTATCTTTCCGGCGTCTAGGACGACCTCAAGGACGACTTCTTGGACAACCTCAAGGACGTCTTCTTGGACAACCTCAAGGACCACGCATAGAGGAAGACGTCTAGGACGACCTCAAGGACAACTTTTAGGACGACCTCAAGGACGACCTAAGGGACGACGTCTAGGATGACCTCAAGGACGACGTCTAGCACGGCCTCGAGGACAACCTCAAGGACTTCTAGGACGACCTTGAGGACAACCTCTCGGACGACCTCAGGGACAACGTCTAGGACGACCTCAAGGACGAGTCCTAGGACGACGCCTAGAGAAATTCAGCCTTTCCACTCTGGTGAAAACAAGAATGGAAAGGCTGGAAAGATTGCCGCCGTCGCTCATAGATGGCGGTAGCTGTCTGGAGTTTTGTGTCGACATTTGTTTGTCCACGGACACGATACTGGGGAAACTAGCCCCTAACAGCTCCGCTGAAAAAATAGCTATGCAGTGTAAACCAAATTAAACTTGCTAGGAATACTCTTCAGATGCTGGTGGATGTAAATGTGGCATTTTACAGCAAAGCTGTTTACGGCTAGGGTTCCGTGAATTTTTTGTGAGCAGTGACTAAAAACTCTACGCTTGCACCACCGCACGCACCGCACGCCTACCCCGCATAAAGGATTCAAAGTACATAACCACAATAAAGCGTTGACGAACGTGCGTGCAACATGCCATTCGTCTTAGGCTTTTGCTTTAGAACAGTTACTGCTGCAGACGCCGGCACCGCACACGCACGGTTTCCCCGTATAAAAGATTCGAAGTAAATAACCAGAATAAAGTGTTGACGAACGTGCGTGCAAGATGCCATTCGTTTTAGGGTTTTGCTTTAGAACAGCTACTACTGCAGACGCCGGCACGCGCAGTGCGTGGAACACCATTCCCTGCATTCTCCTTGATGCTTGGATAATTTAGCAATAGGTCTATTCAGTAGATTAGTTATCAATAGGCGTCATTTTCGAGATCAGTAGACTCTCGGGGAGATAATAAAGGTTTCTCAAAGATTTGCTGCTGTGCGACCCGCGTCGGCAGTGTCTATGCTCGCACCGCCCACTCCTTGCCGTTGTTCCAAGCCGCTTGCGTGCCTAGTTTCCATTCCTTCCGCTCTCCCGTGTCCAGTTTCCTCCAACTTCTCAGGGCGGGTCTGTGTCGAGTGCTAAACAGCTTCGCTGGTCATCCATCTTCACAGAGTGGAATGGCTCATGATTTTATTCCAAAATCGACTTTTTTTGCAGAAATTTCTTTTTTCTGGGTAATGTCCCCCCTTTAGTGTACTCTGGCTGTCTGCATCCCTGTTAGTGAACAGATCATTTCTGCACTAAACTCACAGAAAGCATTTACTGATGATAGAGTCGTTTGAAAATGTTGATCACGGTCACAGGCTCGTTCTACCTTGTAAAGAAACTCTACCGCAATAGGGTTTTATCTAAAAAGAGAGGAAATCAAAGAAGGACACGCACCGTAGAGGCAAGTGTCCTTCGTCTGGCCGAGCCGCCACTGTGCGACTGCATCAAGCATGGCATTGAAGTGGAATTCGACGCGATGATCCCTGTCGGAAGCCACCATGTGTCCCTTGGTCGTGTAGAGGTCGCAGTGGTCGCGGATCAGGCGCATCGGACGACCCGTCTGGATGCACAGCGTGGTTAGCGGACTGCATCGACACCAAAAAAAGAAACGTCACCATCCAAGGAAAGTCGTACATCAAACCCGCAAAATATTGAACAGAGCTAGCGGAGAGGTTATAGCTTTATTGTTTGCATCGAATGACGCAGCCAGTGTTCTTGTTCTCTAGCTGAAACCCAATTTCGTGCAAAACTATGTGTACCCTGGGAATGTTGCCTTTGTTACGGGAGTAAATTACTTCAAGTGGGGCTGTCACAAATGAACCGCTCAGTGTAACCATCGCTAAAAGCTACTCCTTTCCACGGTTCTTCAATTAAAGGGGTACCTCGGCATCTTCGTCACTGTCCCCGATTAGCTTGAAAATTTGCTAAAGGCACCAATGAACATTGCTGAAATCGTAACCCAAACATTGGGCCATTTTTCGCGGAGTTATTGAATTTATTTTTAAAGTGAAAGTCTCTAATGGCAACAATAAAAAAAAGTGTCATCAGGGGAAAGCAGGGGTTCACTCTTTGGACTGTAGACTTTGTTCCCGACTGATTACAAGCAGTTTCATGGTGTCAAATTAATGCTTTGGAAGCTAGCTCCAGCACCCGTGCAGCAGCACGAAACTAAGGCTCGGCATAGTCCATTTTCAGACACCAAGCCTACCTTCCCTGACATCAAGCCACTGAAAAGCGCGGGTATATCTGAATATTGGTTTTGGCATTGTTTTCACTTGCCGATTTGACAATAACTATTCTGAATTTCGCGATACTAAATAGCTTACCGGAAAGGGTAAAGGCCGGCGATTTTGAAAATATAGTTGGTTATTGTAGACAGAAAAATCGCCGGAGTTCGCTTTTAATTAAGGGACAGGGTGTTTCCATAAGGTAAAAAGTCGCCCCTTTGCCGTACTGACGTGGCAAATGCAGTGGTAACCGAGAATGTCATGTGTTAGCTTGGGAAACACATGTGGTCACATGCGGGGACTGGATGGCACAAAGCAGTCCAGTGTCGTGCGAGGTAAGCGCACAAGCGTTCCGTAGATGTGTTACTTGCGGGCGCCATCCTCTGCGGTCGCAATGTAAATGTGACTTTCTCAGAGTGTAGACGCAGTAGACGGAGCGTGCGGAAAACTAAACAATTAAAATGCGGCAGCGCTGAGCGGAGCCCCGGCGACAGCCCGAAACAAAAGAGAACCAAACACTTGCGGCGAAGTGAGCGTCCTGCTTTCTTTTCTCTTCTTTTCTGCCACTCTCTTTTGCACTCTTCCTCTGGGGGAAGCCCGGAGTGCGCTCGTTTCAAGGAGGAGAGCATCACTGTATGTCTGAACATGTGACTCTTTTTTTTTTTGTTTCTTGAAATTACACGGAGGGACTCGAGGACGAGATTCGGCTGGCACTGGTGTCAAATCAGGGAGGAGACGAGCATGCGTCATGCGTTTGGCTGACAGTCAGACAGTCGGCTGTCCACTTTTTTTTTTCATACTCTTTTGTCATTCCTTTTATAACCAATATCTCACAATGACTATGGCCAATAGCGCTTAAAAGCCCACAGGTGTGAAAATATGGAAGGAGATTTCCGTCTCTATTTTTCATTTTCATGATAAAGTTACCGCCCTTAAGAGTTTTTTTTTCTTCTTACATCCGCCAACTCAAAATGGGAAAAAGTTTTCTAGATATAGTTGAATTTTTGAAAAGTGGATATTTACTTGTAGAATTGTTAAGCTAGAATGCCGTCTTGCGTGTTTGGGTTGCATGATATCTATTTTTTATCAACCGCAGATTGTGTTATTAGATAATATTATTGTTTGTAGATCAATATGTGTGCGGATCATGTTCGCAGATAATATATTGAGTACAGTTGCCGACCGATTTTTCGGACTTCGCAGGGACCGAATAAACGTCGGAATAATACAGCAGTCCGAAAAATCAGCAGAGTAAAAAAACCTGCCTTTATTACGTCTAAGCGGGCTTAAAAAGATTGAGGCACACCTAAGCATTCCTTACGAGTTGTGACTGCGAAAGCATGCAAGCCGCTCGCCCGCTCCCTTTTTCGTCTGCTGCATACTTTTCGTCGCCGGTTAGCGCGTGTGCTCCCCTGGGCACGGTGACCTTGGACGCTCCGAGCACAGGGGAACAACGGCGCGCTGGTGGACACGCAACGCCATGGGGTGAGCAGCCGTGGAAACTGAAAGGAAACTATCTGCCGTTTTTGTGCTTCAGACTGATGACGTCAGCTCGCTCCATGAGACAGTTAATGCTTTCGCATTAAAAAAGCCATAACTAGTGCCTCGCTTGAGGTTACACCTACGCGCCTTGTTTCAGGTTATGCCTCCGTTTGCGTTCGGAAACTTTCTATTAACTTGAGAATCGCTGCCTTTTTTTCTAGCGTAATGGTCGAGTACTTTCTGAGGTTCTTAGTGACACATCGCAGTAGTGGAAGAACAGATGGGCAATGACGTCCAAGTAAGCATAGTCCGAAAACACAATTCATTGAAATAATGTTGAGATGAGGCGCAAGCCTACGACTGCAATGGCGAATTAACAAAGCAAAATGGTAACAATAATGATAATAATAACGCGCAGCTAGAAAAAAAAAAAAAACAACCCGTACAGCGTCACCTAGCGGTGGGACCTAGCAGTACTCAATTATGTCTGCCAAACTAAGCCAATCCATGTGCAGCCAACATAGAATTCAAAATGGCCGCTTTGCGGTAGGGTTTCCCGCTGATCGCTCATGACGATATTGTCCGAAAAATCAAACGTTCGAATTTCAAACTGTCCGAAACATTGGTCGTGAATATGCACTATTTCTATCGGTTAGGTCACGGTTCCTCCTTCAGGTCCGAAATATCGAACAAATCTGAATTATCGGAGTCCGTAAAATCGGTCGGCGATTGTATATAAAATTTATAGACCTTTAAAACATTTAGGTGTTTCATTTTGTATATTTTGTGCATATACTGAATTGTCTATTTGTATTGCATTTCATTTGAAAGGATCCACAACTAGCCACTGTACATATTTCCATGTATTGGCTGTTTCTCGAGGTAGAAAAGTTTGAGGACCCGAGCAAGAACACCGAAGCGCGGGGTGTCGCGGCGTGACAGACGCTGACCTGTTGGTGACCCCGGTCACGATGTGGGCTCCCATGCCCAGGCAGACCCCGAAGGAGGTGTCGTCCCGCACCCGGCCCCCGACCTGGTGGCTGGCCTCAAGCACAGTCACCCTGACGCCAAGGTTGTGCAGGTGGCGCGCAGCCGCCAGTCCCGCCGGGCCTGCCCCCACCACGAGCACGTTCTTCTGCGGGAACGGAAGGCATTTAGGGTCCGTTCTGACTAAAAAATTGCTTGCCTCAGACGTTGCATGAAGTGCGACGGAGATGACATCATAGGTAAAACGTTGCCCAGACCTGTTTTGTTGACCCAATATTTGTTATGTCACCAAAAACTAATAATTTCTGCCCCAAAAAGCTGGTGTATGTTGAATTTTTAAAAGGTCGACCTTGGGAGACTTGGGGTGGAGGGGCAGGTGGCAATCTAGATGCTACGCATTTAGAATGCCTCTGCACAGTCCGTCCGAAATCACCGCAATCTGTCCACACACACATAGTGCAACAAACACATTGTTTGCGAACTGACGCTTCAACTGCCAGTCGACCACTGTGTAATGGCAACTGGCTTCCTGTCGCCTGGCGCTCTTGTTCTGCAGTCGTGCCCATCTCTTTTCCCTTTTCACCTTGCTGCGCTGGGCGTTGTCGCTACTGCGCCATTTTGGCGGTGCACAAAGCCCACAAGTAAGAGCCTTCATATATGTGTTGTCCACTTTGCTGTCGTCGAGCGTGCACTGAGGAAAGTCCCAACTCCGAGAGCAGTCGTCAGTTGCATGCTCTACGCTGCATGCTTTGTCGAGTCTATATTCACGAAAACTAAAGCGCTAAGGCTGGCCCTATAAGTGCCACACTTTTAAGGGGAAACCCTGGTCTTGGAAAACTTTTTTGGTAATTTCTGATCTATTTTATGCTTAAATGTTCACCTCTACTTTAAGTTTTTATACGAAACACAATCATAAGCTCATTGTTTACCCATCTATTACAGTTTTTGAGAAAACCTCAGCTTTATCACAAATATTTCTGCCTAACTCTGTCGCGATGCTCACATAAAAAAACATGGCACAAATTATGTCAGCATGACTTACAAGCAGCAGAGAGTGAAACAAAACCATTTTTATAATCATAGCATATTAAAAAGAAAAGTTATTACGAGCTGAAATTTCTTTTTTAAACATAACCGGAAATTAGTTTTTGAAGCTTTTGCAAATTAAAATATTGTAGCAAACATTTTGCGAAAATATCAGACTCGTCGCACTCTCCGATTTACTATGAGGTATCAGATTTAAATTTTAGATGAAAAGACGCCGTGGGCAAAACTTTGTGTCATGAGAAAAAAGAATGTATTCTCAGAAAAGAGGAGAAGCTTATCAAAACATGCTTGCAAACAGCCTGAATGTGAAACTTTGAATCAATGTAACTATAGTCGGTGGCAGGTCAAGAATGAAGTGGAAGCTCCTCCCACCTCTTTCCACTTTAGTAGAACGAGCGCTGGATAGGAGGCAACCTCCTCTCCACTGTTCACTCCACTGAAGTGGAAAGGGATGGGAGGAGCTTCCACTTTGTTCTTGACCTTTCCCGAGTTCAGTACTTACAACATATGCTGTTTGTAACTTCTCAATAAAAAAAAAAAAAAAAAAGTTCTTCTGTTTTCTTTTTTTTTTTGGAGGGGTTTTTGTTTTGTTTGGAAGAAGCTTCATCCAGTGGACTTGGCCGTGGCCTCACCTGAAGACACGCTGGGGGCAGGAGACAGCCTCCGGGGGGCACTAGCGCGCCGTGGTTGATGAGACCCCTTGCCGTAAAGAAGCGCAAGATACGCCGGGCTTCCACGATGCACCGGATGCGTGCCAGGCCCCGGCAGATCAGGTGGCGGGACACCGTCTCCAGGGAGAGCCAGCGGGAAGGGTCCAGCGCCCAGAGCGAGAGGATCACATTACGCACCCCCAGGTACATCACCTGCGTGGCGGCGGGAAACCGTTAGGGGCGGAATCCAGGAAGCTCCCAGATGTCCGAGCCGAAAAGACCCAGACAGAACAAAAAAGGAGGACGGGCAGTAGCATAAAGCTTCGACGGCTCAGTAGGGCTCCAAGGAAGCCTGGACAACTAAGAAGATTAAAGGAAACAACCCGGAAAAGATAGGCCTGAATTGGTCCGGAAGGGCTGGAAAAGACCGAAGGAGACCAACGAGAGCCGGGAAAAGTCAGAAAAAGCTTATGAGGCAAACAAACAGGAGTGAAGGAAACACCTGACGCAGACAAAAGCTTCGAACAGCTTGAAGGGGCCTGGATAGCCCAAATAAATCTGGAGATACCTAAAAAGTGTAGACAGGCCCGAAAAAGATTGAAGGAGATAGAGGAAATCCAGACAAGGCTGCTGGACAAACTTTCACTAGACCAGTGGTTTTCAAATGGAGGTCAGCAAAGCCCTGCCTCATCAGTAAAGCCCGGCAATAAAAGTTGTCGTTTTTCAGATCGAGAAGAAATGTTTCAGTTTTCGAGCGAGTTTTCTCGTGTGTATGTCAATAAAAGAAGTCTACTTCACACTAGCCCTTAGTTATTTCAGGGTTGGGCAGTATCGCGATAGTATTTAAGAAATACATTTCGTATCTGTATTTCTGTATTGCGATACCTTTTTTTCACCAGTATCTGTATTCCTGTATCGAAATACATTTTGAATGTTCCTTTGTATCGCGATACAATCAGGGTGAAATGTATTTCGTTACATTTCTAGAGAAATACCCCCCCCCCCCCAAAAAAAAACCAAATCCGAACGATTTTTTTTTCTTCTTGTTTTTTTTTTACTTCTGAGGGCACCAGGGTCAAGGAGATGCTGGGGCATTGTTACCATGCTGACCAAGGTTCCTTCCGATTCTCCATACTATTTTTCTATGCGTCCTCTTCTCTCTTCTGAGAAGTGTTGCGTAGTCGGGGACTCGAACCAGGTGGCGTGCCAGGAGTGGAGTCAGAGCATCTTGTGCCGCAGGTCCTTAGGTTTCTTGAGTCATTGTTTGATGGCATCCAAAACCCGCAGCTAACCGTCCTTCTTGCCTTAGCGTATACAGTACACCCAGCCGGCAAAGCTGATTCACAGTCCGTTGCAGCACGAGCCTGGCGGTGGTTGACTTAAAATAGTAGGATGACTCACGCAGTAAAGTTCAAAACATACTCGAATGCGTCTGCAGCTGCGCCCATAATATTGCACGGCTCAAGGGTACGTCATCAGCCGACGGGAAAGTGACCCGCTTCTCTGGTGATCCGAAACCCAGGAGGAAGGTCAGACATGGCCTCGCTGTGCCGACCCAGACTTCGTACACCTGTGACTCATTTCGAGCGCGCTGTTTCTCGGAGAGCACGCACCTGTGCCGGCAATATCAGGTCGCAATCGACGAGGTCTCTATTTGGATGATGCTAGGCGAAACTTGAGGACTGCAATCCATGCATCGGTGGCGGAGGGTCGGCAGGAAGGACCTTCACAACAGGGATGCCACCATATTGTTTTTTGAACCGTAACAGAAGATGAGACATGTGCTCCAGGATGCTTCAGGTGGTCCACTTTTCTTGAAAATTCCAAATGACACTGCCTGCACGATCTTCAACGAGGTAACCTACAACGAAAGCACGTATCGTCCTTTCATACAGCAGCACGGTAAAGTTTCATGTTCAAGGCCACACCTACAGACAAAGAATACCAGTTCATTCCACCGTGACGTGATGTGATCAATGTTGACAGGGGCGTCCTTATTGGACAGGGGCATGATGACATTTTGATGTGATTTAGGATGACAGAACTTATTTAGAGGTCGAAGTCTTTTCGCATCCCTCGTCAGACAGACAGGATGTCAGGGAAGGGACCACGGTCAGTCCTTGATGGAACGTTTTTTTGAGCCCACTGAAGACTCCTCGTCGTCCAAAATCACTACCTTCAAGGCAAAGTGCCAAGCCTACGGGAAGTAATTTCAGGATCAAAAACTTCCACTTCCAACTTCAAGCTTCATCTCATTTGGCGTCTCAAACAAATTTGAAAAATGTATAGCAGTATCAGTATTTCTGTATTTGTATTTCTGCCCTCCCTAAAATGTATTCCTGTATTAGTATTTCCAAATACTTTTTGCCTCTACTTAAAATGTATTTCCGATACGTATCGCGATACACATTTACAGATATATTTCAGTATCAGTATTTTAGCTACTTTTTTAATGTATCTCAGTATTTGTGTTTCCAAATCCATTTTTGAGTATTTTTGCCCAACCCTGATCCATTTATTAAATCATTATTATATTTAACCTATACCTTTCTCCTCCCTTCACCACAAATGGGGTCCTCCATCAACTCCGGCGATCTACAAGGGGTCCGAGAAACACTAATGGTTGACAACCACTGACTTAGACCATTGGCTCTCCAACTCAAGTGTTTCAGGATACTTTCTGGACACATTTTGTGGGAACAATCAGGTAACTTCACACTGACCCTTTTTATGACTACATAATGTAAACTTCACCCAGAGAGGACACACACGATATACGGGGCCTCAGAATCGACAAGGGATCTCGAAGATAAGAAGAGAGCCATTCTACCACATTTCAGGGTTCACTCGTGCGAAAACGACTGACACCCCGCTGTCGCTTTGGGGCACGTCACCATGGTTTGCAGTTGCAATTGGTCTGGCACCTCGTGGCCAAGCTTGTCGAGGCAAGTGCCCAGTCCACGCGTACGCACAAACACGTCACCTGCTCTCGGGCGTACTCCGGGAAAGCGTCCATCTCATAGGTCTCCATGATGTCCGGATGGAAGCAGAGGGCCTTGCCCTGTTCCCCCGGCCGGTAGAAGGGCTGCAGCAGCCGAGACAGCTGGTCTGAAAGACACCCAATGGCACCCACCAAGGCTTCAGATGCGCGCAGTGCGACACTGTCGGCGTGAACGCGACATCAGCGAATTTCCAGATTTTAACACGCATGAGGCGTAACAACAAACACCACATAGTGCCGCGTGCATGACCGGAAAGCTATTCGATACTTCTCCAAGATTTGCACTAACACTTACCCCAAATGTTTGACGCTCGGGCATTCTAGGTCGAGATATCGAGGGTAGTAGATAATGACCCAGCCTGGCCTTGCTGATATGGAGGCACAAGAAGCGTGCCGAATTTCTCAGTGTTACGTAGTGTACGCGCTCACATTTCTTACGTGCAGGCAAGACAGAGGGATATCCAGCTTGCCTTCGTTACAGATTCAAAATTTGATGCGAGACGTGTGCCAAAATGATGTGCGAGAGCTCAGAACATTGCTGCCGAGCATGTCATGTCCGGAAAGATCAGCTGTCGAGCCAGTGCCACACACACGCTGAATAAGATATTTGCCCTGCCAACTAGGACCGAAACCTCTTAGGCACGCAACACATTACTCCGTCAACACAACACCGACAAAACCACCAGAAACTAAACAATGAAACCACAAAACGACTACCACTGTGAAGATTGCATTGATGGAGGACGCCAATATAATAAAGCCATTATTTTGATGTTTTACGAAAGTGACGTCACAGACATCGAAATAATATTTTAGATATTTTGACGGTAAACATTGAAATAGTCGCAGCAAAAATTTTTTAGGCAAACCGGCAATCACTTTTTTATACTAATTGTGTCTTGCTCTGTACATCAACAAGAGTGACCTCCCGCTACCAAGGAACAACAATCCATGGCAGCCAATCGGAGCGATACCGAAACATACCAATTAATTTGCGTGCATTCTGCAGCTCGCAAGACTTGAAGCGCCAGCAGCATAGCATATTACGGCATAAAAGATGCAACTGTTTTTATGCAGAAGAATTACCGACAAGCACAGTAATGTGAATACAGTTAGTGTGCAGGTGAGCCAATGTAAATTTACACTAACTCAAGACTGGGGCACGAAAAAGAAAATCTAAAGTACTGAAGAAACATTGTCTGTTCCCCTTTCTTTTTCTACCATATTAGATTTCCTTTCTCGGGCTCCAAGCTCAAGTTAATGTCATACACAGTAATGTGTTTTGCTGCATAAAAAAAAGTATTCTAATCTCCGTCCAAATGCACACACTACTTTTTACTCTAAGCCTAGTTCACTTCACTGACACTCCTTTGGAAGACATCAACTGCGTGATGGTGAACAAGGTCTAATTTAATTTCGTGCTACTTCTAGGTCCATACTGACCACGAAACCATGCAGAAGCTCGGGAGTTTGGTCAATCACTTCCTACTTTTGTAACTCTGTTCATAGATACACCTGGCAACTCAATTTTGCCAGATGTATCTATAAACAGGAACATCCATTCCCATACTGTAAGCATTATATGTCAGTGATAAGACAAAGACAGATCAGTGGGAAAAGATTGAAGATGAAAAATACCTGGTTTAATGTAGCAGTCATCACCATTCGTCTCGCGTCCGTTTCTCAGTCTTGCTGCCATTTTCTCTGGTGCTAAATGGCGGAGCAATCGATTAATCTCATAAATTGTTGAACAAAAACAATAAACAATAAGGAGCCATGCCATATCAATCAATCTTGACTAGCAAGTTCCAACGTTCTACCGCATCAGATGACCATTCATTCATGTATGCTATATGTAAAGGAAAAATGCTCCCCTGTGGCTCCAACTCAGCAATGCAACACCATAAGCAATATTTTCACAATCTATTATATTTTCACCTCGGAGAGAGTCGCAGAAGTCTTAAAAAGCTAAAACCAGTGGCGTAGCATGGACATCCGGCACCCGGGGCACTTATGTCTTTCATACCCCCCCTCTCACTTCCCAAGAATGTAACCAACCACTAAATCGGAAAGGGGTGTGCCGGGTGCTGCCAGAGGTGCCACCAGCCCTACGTGACTGGGACGCCTGGTACCCGGGGAGCCCCCCGTTGCTACGCCACTGGCTAAAAGAATTCCTCGGATAAACGAATCAACACACAATGTCAACGAGAGAAACAAACACATCTGCACGTTCTAGTTTCCTTCATCCATGAATGTGCATATGTAGCAAAATGTCGGTACTCTCACTGTCTACTACGGAGGAAAGTCCTTCCGGTAAAACATGTTTCAAATCAATGCGGAGCACAAGTTTGTCTGCTTCTTTTGCAGGGGTTGTGGTGACGTTAGAATGCCTCGAAGGAAGCTGCCTTGAGGTCTATCCACTATCCTTCAATCAGTGCCAATCAGAGCTGGGCATTCTGCTGTCACCACAACCCCTGCCAAAGAAGCAGACAAACTTGTGCTTCCCGTAAGAGTAATGACAGTCCTTCCAGCGATACAACACACGAGCCGTAACACCAAGCAAAGGGTAAAGCGACAATGCAACCAACTCGAAACAGAGGACAAACACTACAGTTTCAAGACGGCAATCAAAAGGTTGCTGTCCGGATGCCACAGTTCCAAACGCACCATCTGCACTGATGAACGACGGACTGATCCCAACTCCATCGGCGTAATAGTCCGTCAGGAACTGCTGGGCAGGCGAGTAGATGAGGAACGGCGGCTGGGTCAAGGTACAGATCCACAGCGGTTGCATGGGGGCCGAGGCGTCCTGGCATAAGGAGAACAATTCGACGTTCGGTGCCGAGGCTGACACGAGGGGTAGGACACAAAAGCATGGCATCAGAGTGCGTCTCGGACAACCAAAGAGAGAAGAGATATCTCCGTTACATCCTACGTATTGTGGCAAGGGCTTCGTCTAGTGCTGGAAGGAGGAAAGCATAGCTCAGTCACCGTCTTTTACACTTTATTTCCCCCACGTTGAAAACGAAAGAGGCACAACTTACGGGGTCTTCAGGTATGTCGCAGTCCTCGATTTTGGATTCCTGTGTGACGAAATAAGAGAACAAAAAAAGTCAGATATGTGATGACAATATGTAGCGTGTCTGCTACAATAAAAAGTGGCTATAACACGCACCACCCTAAAATATGGCTCCTGGATGTCTATCGGTTAAAAATAAATGCTGGTACATAATGCATTCCCCCCCCCCCAAATCAATCTCTAGTCTCAATTATTACCTAACCAGATTTGAAACATACAGCAGAACAAATTGTTGAACCCATCCGTGCCCTAAAGAGGACTTTGGTCGACGTCTCAGCACATCGTACGAGCATTGATTGAGATTCAGAACGCCTCTCAGCAATATTTTGTGCACCTTGCACTTGAAAAGAAGGTAAACGCCAGCTGGGGACAGGAAACTCACAGAGTCGTCGTAGGTGGGTATGTCACTGCACGTGAAGGTCTCGACGACCTCTGGCGTGAGGTCGTCGCCCTTCGGGAGGCGCCTCCACTTGTGGCAGCGTGTGCACTGCGCCCAGAAGGGCAAGATCTGGTCCCCCATGAAGTAGCGCAGGGAAGCCTCCACCCGGGCATTGCGCCCCCAGTGTTGCCGCCACTGCAGGTACTCTTGATAGCCAGGCTTAGTGCTGCAATGTACATTGCGGAACAGCGACACCACGAGGCGCTAAGACAAGAATTTATAAAGAGACGGCGGTATTTTTTATCCATGATCCCCATCAACACTGTAGCCGGCGTAAGTGTTACGAGCATCCAATAACCACGCTCCACCGTAAAGCGAAGCAGTACCAAGCTTGTAAAGATTGTATGGCGTCTGTACCACTTTTCTTCTCATGATGGACTGCAGCGGACGCTACGAGCCACCTCGGCCAATCTAGTGATGCAAATTTGTCACATGATTACGCTCACCGTGTGTTGGTATGTCCCTCCCGAAGGCAACGTGACACTTGGATGGCATTGAATTGGCTTCAACGGATTGTGGCATCCACTGCTGTCCATCGTAAGGTGAGACAAAGCAGAACGCAGCTTTTTTTTAAAAAATAAAAATTGATTTTACTTTAGAAGCTTTTTTGACAGTATAGCAAGATTTTGGTAAAGCAAATATAAATGACGGAAAGTGTACGACACTGGTTTAGGGATCCAAGATTATGTAGATAATGACGATAATGATGCAGTAAAAATATAAGTTTTGGGGAAACTGACTTTACACGGGGGTTCTGTGCATAACTAAGAACTGTTTGGTACAACCGTATTCGCTTTACAGGACAGGAAAGTATTAAACATGTCAACGGCCCTTAACAGAAGGATGTTGAAGTCAAGTTACGGCGACCCTGATTATAAGAACACTTGAAAGCTTGGCAAAAGGAACAACTTACGTCCGGTAGTAGTAGTCGAAGCACTCGTTGCAAAAGTGCTCTTCGGAAGAAATATGGTTCCACCTTGAAGTGTAGCCATCACCACAACATCTGAAACAATCCCAACAATGGAGGCCGCTTAACTTAATTTTTTTTCGCTATGAACGATATGGGAAACCCCCAAAACAGGGGTACAACATGAATGCTCGCTGCAGTCTAAAACCACGTGGGGTGAAAAAGCCGATATTTCCTCAATTACACGAAGTTGGTCCTTCCCTTAGAACAAAAAGGGAATTGCTTAATTTCGAGACATCTGAACTGATATATTTTGTATAAACGCTGACTGGATTTAAGTTTTGACAACGAAGTGGTCAACAGGATAAGGACAAACAAAAAGTTATTCATTCGTTAGAGTGTTTGCTTTGTCTGTTGATGCTATGTTTCACCACAAACATGCCTCTTTACTTTCAGAGTGTAACCCAAATTACAAAGCACATATTCTCCAACTCCACTAAAACTGACTACCACCTGCATATGAAAAATTGTAGGAATTGTTTGCGACAAAATCACAATCCTAACAAAACCACTTGTCACTGAAACAGAACCTGACAAAAAAAAAAACTTTCCAGTGGCACAAACTCAACAGACTCGAGTCAAAGCATGTTGAATGCCAAACAAACCTGTCGACATTTTGTTCAGCGAATTGCAATTCAAGTAGAATTTCTGACTTGTTTTTCTTCCTCTTTTTACGTAGCATCAACCTACGGCCTAAAATTGTAAGTGCTGCCACATTACAAACTCCTCCTTGTAACCACGTAGTAGGCGCATTGCTTCCAACTTCATCACCAGCATATGCTGAACTGTTGGGAGTGTTAAAAATCTGCGACACATACAATGCACCGAGGTGTTTATAGGCTTCTACAGGAGCATTACTTTTAGTTTTACCAGCTGCCAGCTGTCACTAACGTCCCTGGATCCTGAGAAAGTGCACCAACCTCTCTGTAGGGTTGCCATTTTGGTTCATGGAACGAGCGGTTTCTCCTTGAACATTCCACTCTCGGTGAGCCAATCCGAATTCCCGGTGACAGGTTACTTTATAAAGACATTTCTTGAATACCGAGATTTTGTTATCCACGCACCGGCGAAAAGAGTGCACATCTTTGCACCACCGTCACACCCGGCGTTAATGCTTGGCGGCATCGAAAAATAATTTTCTTATCTTGCAATCCGCGAGATAAACATCTTTGTAAGAGATTGGTGAAGAAAAGCATGATTGATACATCGATTGCACGCAGTGCCAAAAACGCTTATAGTGGCGAAGAATGTTTTCAGTACAATGATGCTCCACAGCCATCTTGGCCCAAGTGGTTCAGAACGGTTCTTTCAAAGCTTCGAAGATTGGAATTGAAAGATTGGACCGAAGTGGCAGTCGCCACGGCAACCGAGACCAGTCAGCCAATCACCTAGCGAGGTTTGGCCATGTGTGTGTTAGTATCTGTTTGTGTCCGGCTAGCAGGCGGGAAAGGCAATGGTGCTACTTTCTCAGGATCTACCGACTTTTGCTGTCACCAGCTTTCATAGACGTGTATGACATAAAATGCAAAAGTGTTTTCTGTCTTCCTGCTTGCTAATACAGTTCACAACAAAACAACTAGACGCTCCAACTGTCTCCCCTAACCCCCATCTCTACTGCTCAAAAGGACACATTTTAGAACCCTTACTGTCGCAGATGCCTATGCAGCTCCACGCACAAAGGTTGCGGCAACCACGAGTCACTGGCACAAAGAAATGTCACGTGATGCAAACGGACGAATGATCATCTTGGCGGCATCATACAATAGGGGAAAAGAATGCCGGTACTCTGCAGGGCTGAGCAGTATCGCGATACAAATGTATTAAAATAGAGATACTTTCGAACATCTGTATCTCTGTATCGAGATACATTTGAGAAATATATTTGTATCGCAGCAGTAAAACACATTTACACAATATATCGCTTGTATCGCGATACTTTAGCAGACTTAAGTATCTCAGTACCTTTGTTGTAGTTTTTACGATAAATTGAAAACTATCTGTTTGATGCAGGGTGTTCCAGAATTTACAGTATAAACCTGCCGCATAACCTGGTTTATGACAGTCATAAACATTTAGAAAGCAAACAAAAGACGATGGTGGTTTGGAGAAGGTTACTGGCAAGAATAACATGATAAGCTCCTACAAAGCCATTCATTCTTTCCACGTTAACAGAGCGAATGCTCTGTGAAGAATAACAGGATAAGCTCCTGCCACAAAGCTTTTCAATCTTTCCAATTTAGAAGAGAAAATGCTGGAAAGTGAGGCGAGCGAAGAAGAGGAAACAACCAATAATGGACAGTACAGAACTTGCGGGAGGGGCCCTTTTCTTCTTATGTTGCACCAGGTTCCGCGGGAACTACAGTGCCTTCTGTTGGGAAGTGACGATGCAGCAACAGAGTAATGACTGACAGCGACGTAATGGCACGAGCAAAGCCAGCACCGCTCGCACGTGTCGGGGTTTCTTTCTATGTCTGTTTTCTTCTTCCTTTATTAAAGCCTTCCTTTCTGGCAATAAACCTCAGTTCATTCTTTCCACGTTAACAGAGCGAATGCTCTGTGAAGAATAACAGGATAAGCTCCTGCCACAAAGCTCTCCAATCTCTCCAATTTAGAAGAGAAAATGCTGGAAAGTGAGGCGAGCGAAGAAGAGGAAACAACCAATAATGGACAGTACAGAACTTGCGGGAGGGGCCCTTTTCTTCTTATGTTGCAACAGGTTCCGCGGGAACTAGAGTGCCTTCTGTTGGAAGTGACGATGCAGCAACAGAGTAATGACTGACAGCGACGTAATGGCACGAGCAAAGCCAGCACCGCTCGCACGTGTCGGGGTTTCTTTCTATGTCTGTTTTCTTCTTCCTTTATTAAAGCCTTCCTTTCTGGCAATAAACCTCAGTTCATTCTTTCCACGTTAACAGAGCGAATGCTCTGTGAAGAATAACAGGATAAGCTCCTGCCACAAAGCTCTCCAATCTCTCCAATTTAGAAGAGAAAATGCTGGAAAGTGAGGCGAGCGAAGAAGAGGAAACAACCAATAATGGACAGTACAGAACTTGCGGGAGGGGCCCCTTTCTTCTTATGTTGCAACAGGTTCCGCGGGAACTAGAGTGCCTTCTGTTGGGAAGTGACGATGCAGCAACAGAGTAATGACTGACAGCGACGTAATGGCACGAGCAAAGCCAGCACCGCTCGCACGTGTCGGGGTTTTTTTCTATGTCTGTTTTCTTCTTTCTTTATTCAAGCCTTCCTTTCTGGCAATAAACCTCAGTTCATTCTTTCCATGTTAACAGAGTGAATGCTCTGTGAAGATTAACAGGATAAGCTCCTGCCACAAAGCTCTCCAATCTTTCCAATTTAGAAGAGAAAATGCTGGAAAGTGAGGCGAGCGAAGAAGAGGAAACAACCAATAATGGACAGTACAGAACTTGCGGGAGGGGCCCTTTTCTTCTTATGTTGCAACAGGTTCCGCGGGAACTAGAGTGCCTTCCTGCGAACAGATCCAACTCAGCTGTCCAATCTCGTCACTCTGGGTGGCTCGGAAGCACACGAAATGACAACAGGGTTCATTTCAGACAGACGGCTTTTGCCAATCGTGATGAGCAGTCATTAGCCTCCAGTAACTATGTCATTCACCGGGGGCAACAGTGCTTTTTTAGCGGCATCAGGTACAATGGCTTTGAATAGATAAAGAGTTTGAGGAAAGGAGAGCTGCATAAAATGATACAAAAAGAGAAGCACAAGTATCAATTACCGAGTGTATTCACCACGAAATACGCTTTCCCCACTAGCCACCGTTTGCGAACAAACATACTTCTACAAGTGTCGGCATCTGTATTCCGGAATACCTTTTCTGGAGGAGTATCTTGGGGCATCCCATTACATAAAGGACAATTGCATCTCATTACAGTGCAATCCACTCATAACGATAATTAGAAAACCCGAAAATTCAATCATTCTAACCGATTATTGTTGTATCTGGACAAGACTCTGCGTGTTTCTAGTCTAAAGACTCTAGAAACTGATTGTTATTAGCAGGACATTGTAATCAGGGGCGGATGCAGGTATTTGTAGAGGGGGGGGGGGTCAGGTGTTAGTCAGCGTATCATATGCTTAAGACCCCCCCCCTTTTCCGTCTTCACGCCCTAAATATTTACACATGCAGAATTCAAGGGGGGGTCAGGACATCCGAACCCCCCCCTCTGAATCCGCCCCTGATTGTAATATGTGGTATCGCTATAAGTGGATTGCACTGTATCTGTATTTGGGCCTTAAAATACATGTATCTCACTATTTGTATTCCTGAATACTTTTTGGAGTGTCTCTGTACAGGCCTGGCACTCAGAGATTTACTAGCGATTCTAGGACCAACCTTTTGGAAGTCCTTGCAAAGCAGCTGGGCCGTGCCTCGCCGCAGCTAGCCTTCTCGCACTTCCGCACCGCATTGCTGTTCTCGTCTGGCTTCATGTCCGAGGTCTGGCGCTTGGCCACTCGAGGTGAGGCCCGCTGGACGGCCGTTTCGGACTTGCGGGGCCGCTTGGGCATCTTTGTTCAACCTGAAGACCAGGGAGAAAAACACCTCACCGCACTGGAAGACAACGAACAAACGCAGAGTGCTACTGGTTCAGCTGATGGACAGATAGAGGCACAGCCCGGAAGCACGTTAACTTTCCCTGTTGTGCTCACACGCTGAAATCTCATCGACGTAGGTTCGCAAAGGCAAGTGGAATTTATCTCCCAGCTGTCATTGATAAAACAGCATCAATGTGCCATGCTAGCCCCCATCGACTTATGAGGTTTATCTGCCGCATGTGTTTTATCCGTCCACGCCGTAGCAGTGGAACTTCAAAGCCAGCCTTCGAAGCCAGCAGCCTTCGAAGCCAGCAATGTGTGGGAAGTACTCTACCAGTGCCGCAGAATAATGTCACATGTAGTTTGGTTTCATGGCTCGCACTTTGGGAACATTTTCACGAAACTCCAACAAGAAAAGTGCACAATTCATAACGACCCCCGCGACGAGACGCGTTTTTCTACGTTCATCTAGTGAATTCGGCATATGCGTTGCACAAATGAATCGTGTCCGTAACCACGCGGTAGTCACGACAGAAACGCAGAATACTAGTCCAAGGGTTCGGGGATGTGGCGAACGCTACGTTTTTATGTATGTTGCTCACGACCCGTCGTTATCCTTCATATATATACATATATACGTTTTTTTTTTTTTTTTTCTCTGTACCAGTCGCCTAAAAAGCGTTGCGAAATATGAGCTTATACAACAATGGGAGCATTTAGAAGCTGGTAACACGTAGGGTTTGCGCACTGCGACTGCTCGCTTCAGGGCCCAACAAAACGAAGACAAACGACTACCCGCGGCTCTGCATCGTCCAACGCTTTGCGGTAAAATATACATCAGCACACTAAACCCCAAAATCTGAAGGAAAAAAAAATAATGAGTACGTTACAGAATGAAACATTTCTCGGTTTTTTTGTTTCTCTATTTGAAAGCAGCCACGAAGAATTCCCTGCCATGCACACGCTCGTTAACGACAGATTAAAAGCTTAATCCCTCTGTGAGATACTACGAGCGTTTTCTGACTGGGAAATCTTGAGCTTGCATGCACAAAACAACCGGGAGGGGAAAAATAATAATAATCTGACAGGACCGGTCCGGCAAACTGCGGCGGGAACAAAAGCTGGCCCAATAAAACGCTTAGGGTCTTTTGGTTATGGTTCATAGTTCTGTATGAAGCGGCAACGTACCTAGCGCTTTTTCTTCGCTTTAAATGACAACTAGCACGTGCGCATATACGTACTACAACTGACTTCATAGAAAAACGAACTCTGCAGGCCAAACGGCATTCATCCTGCGCAAGACAGCGTGGGCCGCCATTTTGAAAAAGAAAAAAATCACAACCAGTGTGGCCCGGCGGCCCGGCTGGAAATGTAGTTTGCTCAAATGAGCACAATTTTGTAATTGTCTGGCAACAATCTTTTTTTAAAATGCGTTTTTAGGTTAGGTCAGCCGAATGCAGCTAACGGAGTTCCCGGTTGGGCTGATAGGGGCGCCGCGTCGCTGGCTTCTCTCTCGTACGTCCATCCAAAGAGCATATTTGTAGGTCTACCCAGCCGACTCCGACCAGACTGTTATGCTCATATTTGCCGCTATGATTTTGAGCGCTGGCGACGTGTATATGATCTTCGCTACCGAAAGTGAAGCACTCTGGGCTCCTCCGACCAATCAGTAAGAGCGGCGGGGAGCGACCGTTTTTGTCTTTTTTGTTTTGTTTGCGCTCGCTCGTCACTCCAAGCTTTCAAACCGTTCCGCGCGTGCTGAAATCGAAAGTGCGGCTTTTACGGCAGTACGGTGCAACGCTGCTGCGCGCTTATTATAATTAGAGACGTATGTCCCTGATCTGACATAGATTCTGCCGAGTGTGTTGTGTGCCTCATGACGGAGTATTAACGGAGTCTACAGCGCGGCGAAGTGGTGTAACAATTCTTCAAAAGAACTCGGAGTGCTCATTCTTCCGGTTTCCAACGGACGACAGGTGAACTTCTATATCAAACTTTTTTTGTCAGCGTTCGAAACTCGATATTTCCATTAGAGCATCGAAATGGATTGCGTATGCAAATCGCCAGGACTTTGGAAGCCTGCCCGGCTTGCCGACGAGCAAGCTTCGCCAGCGTCGTTTGTGCAGTGAGCACTTCGGCGCTACCGCGTTTGCAAGCTGTAGGAAGATTCGTTTGTGGAAAAACGCGTGCCCCACCGTTCTTGTTACGAATCCGTTGCTGCAGGGACTGGTTTATCCAGGTGAGTTCCTGTCAGAGCAATCTTCAGTTAATTTGACAGCTTCGTTTTTATATCTTAGGAAAGAGTACCGAATAGCACCTACAGTCAGAGATGTAGTCGCTCCAAAACAGTATTTCTTTCTTAATTGCATTGCCTATTAGCGAGTTTGTTTATGGTTTATTCTTATGCAGGCCACCTGCAAGCCTTTTGCTTTATTTCGGTGTTGATTTGTTTGTTTGGGTATTCAGAATTTTCGTTTGTGGGAGTTGTTTATAGAGCTATTTAGATAATTCGATGATAAGTGTTTTTCTCTTAGTTTGTACATTAAAGTAATTAATTTTGTTCTACATATTTGACAACTGTTACTGCGTTTACTGCCTACAACAGTTCTTGGTTCCCCTTGGAGGGCGGCGGACTGCCAACGGAGTTCGTAGATACGTGTTTGAAATGCCGCAACTCATTTGAATGGTGTTCAATAAAAAATACATTTCAATGAACGTGCTGTTTGTGTTTTATTGCACTGGTAACATCACGCAAGCGCAGTTGTTGCGAAGCGTATCGTGCGCGGCTTGTCTGTGAGACCGGTGCCGTGCTGGCCGCTCGTAGGGGTCGGCGCGACACCAATCTAGCAAACAAACCAGAAAAAAAAAATAAAAGGGGAGAGGGAGGAGGAGGAGGAGGCGAGGAGGGCGCACGCCAACGACAGTGGTGGCGCCATCTGGCAGTCTTTCGAGACAAATTTTAAACTCCGACCGTACGTATGTTCGCCTTTCTGCCACTAGCGTCTTGGCGCGCCAGTTTCTCCTTACCACGGTGGAGGCTACAGCTGCACTCGGCTGGTTAGGTGACGCAAGCTACCGCCCGTTATAAACTGTAGACCCATTAGCACTGTCACGGATCTGGCCACCGGGGAAATCAAGACGGCCCTGAGTGTTAGGGGCGGAGATGTTTGTGTAACAGAAGGAATTGCCATAAGCCTAGCGGTTTCCCTGCCAGGAGTGCTAAGCGATTCGATGACTGCGGTGAGGGGGTACGCGCGCGGTCGTGTTCCGCCTCTAGTCGCCAAGCTGTGCAAACCTCGTAACGAGGTGGAAGTGGTGTGGACCCCTGCGCACATGGGCGGCAATGTCGCTCCTGACCGAATGGCCCGAGAATTATTAGGCCGGGCTTTCGGTGGGGCGGCGGTGTTCGCTCCGGTGGGCTACGGGGAAGTATTACGAGCGAAACGAGAAGCGCGGCGGGTGTATCCCCCTCCGCACGAGAACCTAAGCAGAGAGGAAGCCGTCCTTCTAAGGCAGCTTCAAGTGAAATGCATCTTCACGCCGGTGTTGGGCCGGTATGTGGCTCCGGACGTGTACAGAACGGATGCGTGTGTTATATGTGGGGAAAAGGCTACGGTCATGCACGTGTTGTGGGACTGCAGTCCGGTAGGCGCGCCTGGAACGTTGCCTGAGATGTTGGACGCCGGAGTCAAGGATACGACACTGGAAGGACAGCGAAGGGCCGTTCAGAAGGCTCGGGAACTGAGGGACAGGCAGGTCCGCAACCGGGCCCCCTGCACCCTTACCCCGGGTGGGGCTTTCGGCCTCCCCTAGCCAGATGGGCTAGCTTTTGAAGACCAATAAAGACGTTTATTCCTCCTCCAGGCCGAATCTCTACCCAAGGGCATTAACGGTTAAGAGTTGAGCTTGTTGGTACATACTTGTAAATATATCAGCTTGAATTTTAGATTTAAACTTGAACACGAAGAAAGAAAGAACAGGAGAGGACACACAGCTGTCCTTTCTTTCTTCGTGTTCAAGTTTAATTCTTAAGTTCACGCTGATATATTTACAAGTACGAAGGGCGTTCTGCGTCCTACACTCTTTCTGTCTTGTTTCTAGGGGTATCTTTGTTCTCCGTGTGTTCTATAGTCGATGGAAGGTTAAGAATTCAGTAGAAGTTCCACCTCCATAGATAGCTTTGTCTGAAAAACCTTCGCTGTACGCGCCGCCAAAAACCCGGCGAAAAGCAACGAGAGCGTGCTGAAGGCGGAGCTTCTACTGAATTTTCAGTAGGAACGTGCACCCCACACACAGAGAATCGTCAGCTGTGTGTAGAGTCGGCAATGAAGCAGGTGCAACAGTGAGCGTGACGAGTTCATATTAGTAGCAACAGCGCGTTATAAACAAGGACAAAAGGAGAGGACACATAGAAAGACAAACACAGCGCTGACTAACAACTCACGTTTTTTCTTCTACTTCTTTGGGTGAAGCAGGACCACGGTATAAAGAAAACACACACACCTGCACACACGCACGCACGCACGCACGCACTGAAAATCTTTGCTAATTACACTACTTCCCCAAGTAGTATGGCAGACAACGAAACGGAACAGGGGCGCTGACACACTTGTCATTGAGTCACTCAAACTTCTCAGATCTTGGCCTAAATAATTGTTGTAAATAGAGGGTCGCCATACCGCGCCAACACAGTGCACCTTGTGAACTAGAGGTCCCAACCAAAGTCTCTGCAGTGAATCCCTAGATGGTCAGAGATCATATTTTTTTTTTTTTGTGTTGTTTTGCCCGTTTGCCCGTTTGTCCGACGTAGTTCGCCACATGAGAGAGGTATAGAATATACCGCCTTCTGTATACTAAAAAAAAAAAAAAAAATGTTTGGATTTTTTTCAGTGTTGTTTTAAATTATTTTGTTTACCTTTTTAATATAAATTACTCAGGTTGTTTGGTGCCGAAAAAACATTTACCTTGCGACGAAGCGACGAAGCTTGATTGGTCGTTGAAATATATCGCTAAATGTGCGGCTTCGTTGAGGCGTAGTGACCTTTCTTTTTCCCTTTTCTCTATCGATCTTCTTTTTTTTTTTTCCTTTACTGGCGTTCACTTTACTCCGTCACATGCCGCCGCCTCAAGAAGGCCCGACGAAGACAATACGCAAAAAACTGGCGTTATGAAGGCACTTCAAGTACACACAAAACACGATAGTCCCACGCGATAATTGCGAGTCCTGTATACACGTATAAAACATTGTTGTATTGAACAGTTTTACGAAAGTGAAAATTCCGCAACAGGCTCTAGATACGGTCTCAGTTTTCTACGTGCACGACGTGCCGCCCTGAACCATCACCGAACTCTGTTTCGTAGTTCATAGGCGATAGCTTGGCCACAACTCGACGAGGCCCAGTGCGCATTGTTCGTTTTTTTAAAGCCCCACTGGCGGGGACCTCAACAGCACCAAATAGTATCTTTTCTTTCTCCTCAGACAACTTGATGTGTCGTGCTGCCAATCTACGAGCTTCGTTCAAGCGCTCGCGCACGAGCACCATGCATATACGGAGCTGACTTGCGGTTCTTGTTGCTCTTTCCTGTTATTAACCACATTCAATTAAAGGGGAAAAAAGAGTCACTTTCATACAGAAGGAAAAAAAAAAAAAAAACTTTCAGCCTTTCCACTTCGGTGAAGAAGGAAGAGCAGCGGAGCTGTAGCTTCTGTTCTCGGCGGTGGCTTTCCAGGCGAGCAATCTGCTCTTCTTTCGCAAGGGAATCTGGAGCGCTCTAAGCACGCGGCGGTTGCGGACCCATTCGCGCTGCTGCGTACGTCGCCGCTCCTTCCGCACCCGGTCTTCTTTCCCCAAAGAAAGGGCACGCGGCCGACCCATCGCAAAAAGCAAATTATTGTGTGTATGTTTATACAGCCGGATGTTAGTCTGCCTCGGTGGGCGTCTGGTGTCTCAGCTGTAGATGAGCAATTTAGCCAGTGCAGTACAACTGCTAGCCTGGGGTCTTTAACGTGCACCACGCAGTAGTGATACACGACCGTACGCCGGTACGATGCTCAGACCCATAGTGAGTTCAAACTGAAACTGATAAGAGCGTAGGGAACAGCGCGCAAAAAAGACGAGGACGAAGAAGAAACACACGTGACGTGCGCTGCGCTCGTCGCGTCCGTTTCTTCTTCGTCCTCGTCTGTTTTTCGCGCTGTTTCCTACGATGTATTCCCACCAGCTGTCCAGAGGTTCATGTAGGCTTGTGTCGACATTTCTTTGGTACCGGACACGATCCTTGGGAACCTAGCCCTTAAAGAGACAATGAAGACGATTTTATTTAATTTTTTTAAATGGTGTTTTTATGCTTCGTGGGAACATGGCATGCTGCCCAATTTTTTGTAGACATTTGTGACGCGTATTTCTGTGCTTACGAAAGAAGTAAAGAAACCGAAACTGAACAATCTCCCTTCTCGTTTTTGGGCCCCCGAAAATGGAGGTGACGCAGGGAGTGACGTCAAGTGTGAATAGTCGGTATCGGTAGTATTTAGGAGATCGGGGCTCTGGTTACCGCGGTGGGTTATATCAGCGCGGTGGCGTGGTCGTTTCAATGCCGCTCTCGCGAGCGAGTTCGAGCTTCCGTTCAGTGACCTAACACCAACGGAACGGGAGTATGTGTGTGGCGGCCTCCGCCATCACCCGACACAGACCGCCCAGCCGGCAACGAGCGGCCCGCATGCCGAAGGACGGACGTGGGGAGATGCCGAGGGGAAAGCGGCAGCGATCCGGTCGTTCCGGGATCCGGTTCCTCCGCGGACGTCCTCTTTTCGTCGTCAAAGAACACGAACAGCAACCCACACGTAAAAACTAGCGTCGCCCGAACGAATACTGGTCTTCAGTCGACCATTAGAACAGCCATCTACAGCTACCATTTTGCAGAATCCTTCGAGTACGCCGAGTACCCTGTTGTTTTCTTATTTTATTTTGTTTGCCCATAGTTGCTCGTTGCCCGTTTCGCATCCAGCGTAGCAAAGAGAAAAACAGTTATGCTGCTTTATTTTTTTTATTTGCTTTATTTTTCATTGTTATTTAAGCGGAGATTAGAACAGTATCCCTAAAACTCGCGAACCAAAACGTGACCGAGGGCACGTTTCTCGTTTCGCCCAATCGCTGACGCATCTCTTGTGACGTCGCGCTTCTTGGCCCCGCATCGGTCGCGTGAGCTCCGCTTTTCCTGGCTTCTCCTGCAACTCTCGGGGCGTCGCGCTCCGTTGTAAAATTGAATTGCGAACTGTATCCTGATCTCCAGTGTTACAGCAGAACACTACATGGGGCAGAACATCGGGCCACTTTTCTCCAGATGGGGTGCTGATTCGCGTAATCTGTTTCAGCGTTTTTTTGTCTCGTTCGACGACGCCGTTGGCAGCTGAGACATGAGCGTCGGCAAGGGGGTGCAAAAGGAGCAGTTCCCCGCTAAATTTAGCAGGAAAATGTTTCTGCTAATTATAGCGGAACGAATTCCTCACTAGATTTACCGGAAAAATTTCTCCGCTAAATTTAGCGCAAAGATCCCCCCCCCCCCCCCCTATATTTAGCGGAATAATGTCCCCGCTGAATTTAGTAGAAAATGTTCTACGCTAAATTTAGTTTTTTTTTCTTTTTTTCGCTAAATTAAGCTGAAAAACTTCACTACTAAGTTTAGCGGAAAAGTCCTCGGTAAATTTAGCGGAAAAATTTCCCCGCTACATTTAGCGGAAAACTTCTCTCTAAATTACGCGGAAAAATTCCCCCTAAATTTAGCAGAAAAATTTCCCCGCTAATATTATCGGATAAACTTACCCGCTAAATTTAGCGGATAAACTTACCCGCACAAGTTAACGGAAAATTTTTCCACTATACAGCGGGAATATTTCCCCTCTAAATTGAGTGAAAAAATTGCCCGCCAAATTGAGCTAAAAATTTCACGCTAAATGGAGCTAAAAATTTTCTAGAGAAATTTAGCTAAAAACTTTGACCACTGTTTAGCGGAAAAATTTCTCCGCTAAATTTAGTGAAAAAATTCTCTGCTATATTTAGCAGAAAAGTTTCCTCGTTGAATTTAGCGGATAAATTTTCCCGCTAAATTTAGTGGAAACATTTCCTGGCTAAGTTCGTGGATAAATTTACACGCTAAATTTAGCGGAAAAATTTCCTGGCTAAAGTTTGTGAATAAGTTTACCCGCTAAATTTAGCGAATAAATTTACCCATTCAATTTAACGGAAAAATTTTCCCGCTAAATTTGGAGGGGAATAGTACCCGCTAAATGTAGCAGAAAAAATTTCCCCGATAAATTTGGTGGCAAAATTTCCTGCTAAATTTAGCAGAAAATTTTCCCGCTAGATTTAGCAGAAATATTTCTCCACTAAATTGAGCGAAAAAACTTCCCCGCTAAGTTTAGTGGAACATTTTCTCCACTAACTTTACCGGAACATTTTCTCCACTAGCTTTAGCGGAAAAATTTCCCTGATCAATTTAGCAGATAAATTTACTCGCCAGATATAAAAGAAAAAGTTTTCCGCTAAATGTAGCGGGAAAATTTAGCCGCTAAATCTAGCAGAAAAATTTCCCCGCAAAATTTAGCAGAAAAAAATTACCCGCTAAATTTAGCAGAAAAATTTCGCCGAACAATTCAGCAGAACAAACTCCCCGCTTCATCTAGCGGGGAATGTTTTCCGCTAAATCTATAGCAAAACAAATTCCCCGCTAAATTTAGCAGAAAAATGTCCCTGCTAAATTTAGCGCAAAGATTCCACGCTAAATTTAGCGGGAAAATTTTCCCGCTAAGTTTAGCGTAAAACTTTCCACGCTATATTTAGGTGAAAAATTTCACCGCTAAGGTTAGCTGAAAAATTTCCTGATAAATTTTGCGGAAAAAGTTCCCCGCTAAATTTAGCGGAAAAATTTCCCCGGCGGAAAAATCTCCCCTCTAAATTTAGCGGAAAAAGCCCTGCTAAATTTAGCGGAAAAACGTCCCCACTAAATTTAGTGGAAAAAATTCCCCGCTAAATTTAACGGAAAATTTTTCCCGCTCAATTTAGCGAAAAAATTTCCCCGCTAAATTTAGTAGAAAAATTTCCCTGCTAAATTATGCGGAAAAATTCCAAGCTAAATTTAGCAAAAAAATTGCCCCGCTAAATTTAGCGGGGAATTTGTTCCGCTAAATTTAGCTGAAAATTTTCCCGCTAAGATTAGAAAAAAATAGAGTTTTAGTAGACCGTGCTTTCAGGCCACGCTGATCGTAGCGGGAGCTCGCGCTGCCACTTCGATGCATGCTCTGAAGCGCGCGCTCGTAGCGGTAGCGGGCCTTTGAAAACGATCTACTAAAACTCCCTATTATCTCCCGTTAAATTTAGCGGGGGATTTGTTCCGCTGTATTTAGCGGGGCATTTTTCAGCTAAGTTTCCCGGTAAATGGGAGGGGAGCAGGGGCCCTATGTTTCACGTTTTGGACTCCCACGGCGACTATGGAGAAGGAAGTGACGTCAACGACACAGCAAACGCAGATTGGATGTTGATTTTGTTTTCTTCTGTCAACATCCATGCGTCCAATTGTTTATCGTGTGCTTGTGAGCCGGTAAAATATACATCAACTGTGAAATATCTTGGTATTTTTTTCGACGGTGATCTTTCCTGGAACTCCCACCTTGCTTGTATTTGTAAGAAGATTCGTTCAGTGTCTTGTTTGATGTACGAAATTCGATACTATATGCCGTTGTCAGTCCGAAAAGTTATTATACATGCTCTGGGCTACAGTGTACTTCGTTATGGCATATCTGTGTACGGTCATTGTGCCCAACGATGGCAAACCAGAATTAACACAATACTACGTTCTATGTTACATAACATTTCCTATGACTTAGGCCTCGATAAAAACATTGATGTGTTCGCGACTCTATCTCTGCCGAATTTTAACTCATTATTGATTGAAACTGTCGTGCATAGACATTTTTGGGATAGCAGTTTTAAGACTCCCTACGTCCCTGCGCGTAATCTCAGACCGAAAGAGCGATATTGGACACCTCGGTGTTCTACAAGATATGGTAAAAGAACCCGATTATACTATGTTCCAGCATGCTTTAATAAACTCCCGTCGTGTGTTATTGATGCCACAACAAAGTATAAGCTGAAGAAAGCGCTGAGAAACATTACTGTATAACACCCCCCCCCCCCCCCCCCCCCCCCCCCCCCCCTCTTTTGGTTGACTTTGATTTCGGTTTTGATTTCGTTTCGTTTTTATTTTATGTACTCTATTTGTGCGTGTTTCGTTTGCTGACTGCCAGACGCTGCCAGACAAGCCCAATGAGGCTTTGGCAGGTCTGTATTTGTTTGTGTACTTTACATGCAATAAAAATTATTATTATTATTATTATTATTATTATTATTATTAATAATAGACATTTTAAAAGCGCAGTCTCGTAAAATTTATTATATATATAATATAAACCCAATATACAACGCGTTACCAAGGTTGAAAGCACCAAATTTATATTTATGATTATCGCAGTAACCGCGGAACTACGTGCAGTCTTACAGCTCCCCACACTTTTCGAATGAACCGGCTCCGGTGCGACATTTTCTACCTTCAAACGGGCTCCGGTTCTGGTAAATTTACGTTGTGTGTGAGCTTCTGACTGTCTCAAAAGGGACACTGAGACATTTCAGAAGAAAAGGGAACCGAAAAAAAAAAAACAGTCATCGTCGCAGAGAGTGCACACGAGCGAGATGGGTCAACAACGTTAAACCTTTCGTCCCACACTGCTGCCGTTGCATGCTCTCGTGTGTGGTTCTTTTGATACTTCTTTCCTTCCTCCCGTCGTTTTTCTGTCGTCACCGCAGTCTCGGGTAGCTGATGGGACAAATCAGACAGCGTAAAAAGCGCGCTAATATTGGTTATAATAAGCGATAATAATCACTGGAGAAGGGGAACAAAGGGGACAAAGGACAAGCACCAGTCCCCCTTGTTCAACATCTCCAGGGATTTGTTTATCCTGCCCAGCTCGCCTGCACCAATTGCATTAATTGCACCAATATTGGTGTTCGTCATGTTTCTGTGCGTGTTTTACCATCGCTGACCAATCATAAACACAAAAGGCCCAGTGATTTGTGCTTTTGACTCTGCTTGGTTGGTCCCATTGTGTCATAGCGTCGGCTGCACCTGGAAAAACGATGCATAGTGCACGGTGTGTTCGCTCCTGCTTGGAACAAATCTAGTAGAAAAGTGCACGAATGCGTGTGCTTTTCCAACAAAAGGGTGGCGATATTTCCTCGTTTGCTCATTTCCGAATGAACACCCCAAGGAAAGGCAGAGAGGCACACCGCGACCGGCACCAGCTTTGCTGGCTTGCCATCTTCCCCGACCAAAAGCATCCTTGATTATCGGTCAAGGCGCATGAAACGTTCTGGGGCCTTGACGAGGCATTTGGGATTAATGATTTATTCCGGTCGTTTGTTCTTCGCGATAATTGAAGCTTACGGTTTGACTTTGCTTGACGAAAGAGCAAGAAGGCTGGGGATCTGCGTGATGTCCTCTCAGGTTTTAAAATGTGTCGACCTCACTTGTGATAAGCCCTTCGTATTGTTGCCTAGAAACCATTCACCCCTAGGCTGACAGTGCGGTGGTAGCTACGCGCTCGTTGCACCAGTCACATGTTTTCATTTCGCCACGTAACCACGCTCTCGCTTATACCAACGTGCAAAGAAGGGACCAGGGGATGGAAGGGAGGTGGTAAATTGGTTCCGATGAGCTCGTAGCTCCCACCGCACTGTCAGCTTAGGGGTGAATGAAGTGAAGTATCGTCATGATGGCGTGGGTCTGTCTGTCTGGAGTTCGTAAGTGGCCTTTCGGCGATGTCTTCAGACGAAAGCTTTTCTCCATCTCCTTCTCCTCTCGAGCCCGTCTTTGTGCGTCTTTTGTGTTCCTCGTACGAGGCTCTCAGATGACCCTCATTTATTTGCTCTGATGTCTGTTTCACGGCATTTCGCCATGCGAAATACTTTTTATATTCTTTTCTTAACGCTTGCAAACGAACTGTTTCATTTGGAACAAAAGTAACTTCTAAAGTAACGAGTAATTTCCTAAAAATTACCGCCTGAAAGTAATTCATGACATCACTAAGTTACCAACCTAGAAATACATTACTCCTTACCAAAGAAAGTAATTTAATTACTGTAATTTCATTACAGTAATGTCATTACTGACATCCCTGCCTGTGGAGTCCCCACCAGTATCGCCTCCGTGCCCTTAACACGTACACGCCGTGTTCCTTCCTGAGAATCTGAAAAATGCGGCGTCCGACTGATCTCAGCGTTGTTTTAGGAGCAAACCCACATGTTGTGGCGTGGATGCGTTTCGATTGAAACACCGTCCACTCGCGCCCACGGGAGGCACTCGCTAACGAGCAGTATCGGCCTTAGGGGTGAGCGACCTGGGGAGCCGCACAGGGCGCAATCAATAGGGAAGTGCCGCCGCGCCCCTCTATTGAAGTTGTTTTAGCTTTTTGATTTATTTTAGCACAGCGTCCGACACGACGCTATATGCTCGATCGCCGTTCCCTTCTGGCATTCGGTTCTCGGCTGACAAAACGCTCATGTTGGGCCACTGTTCACATGTTTACTGATGGAGTACTCCGTTCACAGCCAAAGCTAGAAGCGCGAGCTATCCCGCACTCCTGGCTTTGAGACGTGCATTTCTGGCGCGAGCGCTCGTTCTCTGGAAGATAGCGACCTTGAGCTCTCGTTAGGGTGACCAGACGTCCCGTTTTGGCCGGGACAGTCCCGTTTTCGGGACATGATTCTTTAAATATATATATATATATATAACTCCACGTCAAATATTGTGTAAGTTGTTGTCAAGACTAGCTTAGGTTCCAGAGTGTTGGAGCTCAGCACCGTTACGGTAGCACTGATGCGACAGCGCGTGACTTCCTTTTTTGCGTCTCATCCGCACACACTCTTGTGCGAAAGACGCCAAACAAAGCGACGCGCTCGCGCAAGTAGCTTTGACAGCGTTAGAGCACTGTGGAAGTTATAAACCTTTTCTCTGTACTCTCGTCCCCAGCCACCTAATAGGTGTATCCGGTATGGGTGACGAAAAAATACTAAAACGTTTCAACCTGTAACTAGTAAAAAATAAGGGGGATGCAAAACGATAATGTGTGACGGTTACGCTTATATCCTAGGTGTCTTCTACTGGCGTGGCGACGGCAAAACAATGTTTTCGCCCATACTGGAAGTGACGACAATTCAAGATGGCGGCGCGCATGAAGAAAGGGTCTATAGGAAGTATTCACTGGACGCCATATTTGAGGGTGATGTTTAGAGCGCATGCTCGAAACGAGCTCACGTTAAAAGGCTGCTAGACCGGAAATCTTGGTGGTGCGGAATGCACGTGGCGAATGAACTGTGGAAGCACGCCGTCAGCACGCGCTCAGCAGTCGCGCACACAGCTATGGCCGCCAGTGAATACTTCCTATTAGCCCCGAGAGCGAACACAAGCGTCGCTGTGGTCGGCCTTCCACGATTGGCCGAACGCTGACTATGACGTAAGAAAGGGGATTATCATCGACGGAAATAAGAGGAATGAAAGAACTTTAATTTTGACGGTGTTGGCAGTGTTCCTTTAAGAGCGCAATGATTTCAAGCTTCCGCCATGCTATTTACAAAACACCATCGAACTTGTGTTTGCAAGGTAATGACGTAACAAGGGGGAACCATAAGAGGGCGCCACCACAACTTCTCGCCGCTAATTAGCGGCGAGATGTTTCGGTGGCGCCCTCGTTCGGTTACCTTTTGTGACGTCATTACCTTGCGAACAACAAGTTCGATGGTGTTTGTAATGGGTATGGTGGAAGCCTGAAATCATAGCGCTCTCAAAGCAACACTGCCAACACTGTCAAAATTGAAGTTCTTTCATTCCTCTTATTTCCGTCGATTAGAGATCCTTTGCTGACGTCATAGTCAGCATTCGGCCAATTGTGGTGGGCCGACCACAGCGACGCTTTCGATCGCTCACGTCGCCAATACTAGCCTTGAAAACGGTTCACAATATAGTTGATGCCGGATAGCATTCCAGGCAAATGGCTGCCATAAGTTCGTCCTCGCATCGGTTATTGGAGTCCAATTTCGAGCGCAAAAATTGTCTGATTAGGCTTGAAATGTAACTAAAATTAATCGCATTCGTGTGCTTTTTAGGGGCAGCATGTAAAGTTATTTCTGGGTTTTTTTTTTTTTTTTGTAATTTGAAAGCATGAACTCTCCCATGGAGAAAACCGGCGTTATCAACTTTTGAAGTTGCCCCAAACGGCAACTAAACTCCCCTGTCCCAATGGAGCGAAGCCTGTCGTCTGTAGCAGCGATCTGATGGATAGGCTCCCATTGGCTGGCGCGCGTCATAGCTTCAAGGAACGAGGCTCCCATTGGCTCTCGCGCGGCGTAGTTCCAAGGAACGTCAGCAGAGAAGCCCTCTCCATGGCGGCGCAGCGTCCCGGCCGCCGGTAAGAAGGGGCTGGCCGCCGAGCTGGCCGAGCTAGCAGAGCCCACTCGGGCAGTCTCCGGAGTGGTTGCCCGGCGGAGCTCAGCGCGGTGCAGCCACTTCGCGAGAGCGCGCGCTCGGCCGTCAGCCGCAACCTCGGCATTAGCGAAACGTACCGTCCACGCCAGTGTGGCGCAGACCAGAGCCGTATGGCGCAGACGAACTAACCGCTCATTCACACTGGAAGCAGATCCGCGTTCGCAAGGTTGCGAACGCGGTTGTATAAAGATCCAGTGCAATTGCACTCGCACTCGATGACATCGAGTGCGCGTGCAATTGTACTGGATCTTGATGCAACCGCGTTCGCAACCGCTTTGCGAACGCGGATCCGCTTCCAGTGTGAATGAGCGGTAAGGGAGCGGAAGAACGACATTTATGCTTTCGCATTCACAACAAATAAAAAGTAAAAAAAAAAAAAATTCTTACGGAACGGTTACGTGACTTTTAAATCCCTCATACCCGCCGGGAGGAATTGCTGCATCACTAGCAAACCGCCCCAGAAGGGGGCGGTGAGCACCAGGGAAGGTGCGGGTAAGACGGACCCAGAGGATCAGTCGCCTCGAGAAGAATAAGTCTGCCACGAGAACGGAAACAAGCAGCGATGAAACACAAATGATTTCCATCGAGGCAGTGAGGGCTCCGGGGTCAAATACCCTACTAGGAGAATACATTCTACTCCGTTCATCTGCATTAGACAGCGCCAGAGCCCTGTATATAGAGAGTTTGGTCAATGGGAAGAGTGGGCAGAGACAGGGCGTGCACCAGACACAAAAAGGGTGCTTGACATGCTCTCTTGGCCAAACAGAAGCTGAAAAGAACCCCTGGCGGCGGTAGTGAGAAACGGTTTTAATAAGAGCGTAAGTGTTAAATGTAGCGACTCTTCATGGTTGAAAATATGCCGCACGTGATGTTTCGATTACGATCAGGTAAAATGATGTAAGAAACGAATGTGCCGCTCGAACTTTGTTTTGCTCGGACAGAATGCGACCGCTCGGACGGCAGATTTCCGGCCCTCGGCGCTTGGCGTACGGATTATGTCTATCGTTCCGCTAGTCGCGCTCTTCCACCATGATTTTGGATGACCGTGATTGAAACATCACGTGCACCATATTTGCAGTCACCGAGAGTTTCTCCGACGCACTTATGAATGTCGTTTCTCGCGACCACCGCCGGGGTAATATTTCCGGCTTCTGGTTGGCCACATTCGAATTTGTGAAGACGCCCTGGAACACGCCCAGCCCGTTTTCGGCAAAATGCGCCTCCTCATTTGCCTCCTATACTTCCGAATGAATGGTCAAACTCTATCTACAGGGTGTCACAAAAAAAAAAAAAAAAAATTGCATGTTTTTTTTTTATTGCAAAAATAAACTAGGCATCGCCAAAGGCTCATTCTCCGCCCAAAGGTAACGCTAGAGGTCACAACCAGGTGCCAAAGTTTTAGCCCAATCCGATACCATATTCAAAAGTTATGAGTGATTTTCTGAAAAGTTCAATGGGGAAATGGCGGCCGACGCAGCTTTCGAATAGATGGAGGTCTATGGCATCAGAAACCGAAAACGGGCAAAAATGGGCTCCATTTTCCCATTGAACTTTTCAGAAAACCACTTATAGGCTTTTGATTAAGGTATCGGATCGGGCTGAAACTTTGGGATCTGGTTGTGACCTATAGCGCTACCTTTGGGAGGACAATGAGTGTTCGGCGATGCCTAGTTAATTTTTGCGGTAAAAAACCCTGCATTTCTTTTTTTGTGACAGCCTGTATATGCGATTCTGGACATTGCGCCTGCGGTACCAAATCCTTCCTTAGCGGTGTGGACAGTTCGTGTCCCAAAAAACGCCTGTGCATCGCGCTGTACGCACGCTGTCGCGCTTTCGCGCTGCGCCGAGGGAGAGGGCTGCCGCCGACCCACCGAGATACCGAACCGCCAAGACAGCAGAAACGGCCGTCTCCGCTGTCCCGAAGGCTGTCCACGACGATAGATGGCGGAAGCCACCCCCTCTAAATTCAAAATGGAAAACTCCGAGGTTTGGCGCTTCCAGTCGTTCCAACTACGCAAAAGCTGTCGGCTTCAAGGCCATTGGATGTTTGCGGAGTAAGATATGTATTCCCTATTAACGTGTTTGCCGGGCCCACATAAGAACAAGGGGGTGAGGGCTGTCGGAACTCGAAGGCCGAGTCTTTCCACCACGCGAGCGAGAGAGCAACAGACAAGAGAACCGTGCTGGCCTTGGAAACGAGCTGAAAAAAAAGCCTCTTCCTGGAATTCTGGTTTATTATAAAAACAAAAGGGAATGTGAACCTTTCTTCAAGTACTTTGGTCAGAAACTATGGTTTAAGGTTGCGTGAAGTCACCATAGCTCCGCACATCCGTGAAGGTATATAAACGCCCCTTATTTTGAAGAAAGACTCACCCATCAAAGACACCAAACTGGTCCTTGAACGTGGGGAATCAGATCTATAAATTTTTGGTTAGACTTCGTAATTTTCATTTACACAATGTAACACTGCAAGCAAATCAATGATTCCCTTATTTATTCAAAGATGCACTAATGTTTTTTTTGTGCACTATTTTTAAGAAAATAAGGGGTCGAGTTATAATTATGACTGAGGAAGGCTGATTTTCAAAGGTGAGCAAAATGTCCGAGACCATCGAGCCAACCGGGATCACTTCGACGCGTCAGTCGCTTCCCCTGGTACGGCGGTGCAAGGCGGTGAAGCTTGACGCCAAAGCGCGGGACGAAGCAGGGAAGCTTGACGCGAGAAATCGGAGAATCACGAAGGCACTATCGTAATTTCCAAATACTATATATATATAAATATATATATATATATATTATTTTGTCCAGTAAAAGTGGGCAGCGATACAGATTGAATAGCAAACAGTATATGCAAAGTTCTTCAAACTTTCGAATATTCGTACACGGAAGCCTTGTGGAAACATCACCTTTTCTAGTTCCCTTCAAAGCTTCCAGGCTCTAGCCGACGCTTTTCCACCAAGCTGTATGATAAACACGGTATTCTAGCCGATGTCAGATCAACCTTGGACAGATTACGCGACCAGTCTTTGAGGGGCGAAGCTCCTTAGGGTCTAGCCATGTCCGTCCGGCGTCCGGTGCTCGTGCTCGTGCTCGTGTAGGGCAAAAAAAAAAAAGATAAAAAAATGAAAAAAAAAAAATGTTTGCGCAGTCGACAGGATTCGAACCTGTGCGGGGAGACCCCAATGGATTTCTAGTGAATCCAGCCCATCGCCTTAACCACTCGGCCACGACTGCGGGACGAGTAGGGGCTCTGAGTTGTGGTAGTAACTCAAGAGATGGGGATGTCAGGGATGAAACGTTGCATGTAGCCGCTCAACGTCTATACAGGAGAGGGCGCTGCGGTCAAATGCGTATATAATCGCGTTAAACTTTGCATGCATTGGCTCAACGTTTATAGACGAGAGGGCGCTGCGGTCAAATGCTCAAATGCGTATATAACCACGTTCCATACCACACATTCTCTTTCTGACATGGATGAAGACGAACGAAAGGCTCAGCTTCTACGCAGACAAGCACCACCAGAGCTTCGCCCCAATCAACATCATTCACCACGTGGAGATGCAGTCAATTTTTTTTCTCTGTCTGTCTGTCTGTCTTTCTGAAGTCTGAGTGTGTGTGTGTGTGTTTCTTTCTCACACACCTCGCTCTGCCCGTCTTTGTGGGTTTGCGCGTGTGCGCGCTTGCGTACTTTTTATGTTTTCGTTTCTCACCTTCGCACTCTATTTGACTCGCAATATGACGCTGCATAGCTGACGAACCAAGAGTGAGGTAGAAAGTTTAATTATTACTTTATGAAAAGACGGTGTTCGGAAGATCGCAACAGTTTGCTAATCATCACCCCAAAAGAAACCTTTCCTGTTTAAAAAAAAAAAAAAAAAAAACAGCAAAAAAAAAATGGCGACAAACTGTAAATAACATTTTTATTGTTTTCACGGAAAGTTTTGGTTTAAAATATATTTATTATTTTTATTTGCCCCGCCTACGTATCGTGCAGATAATCGAGGCGAATTCGTTAATCCGGTAGATACGAAAAAGCACCAGGTGCGAGGAACGAAGTAGACATCGAACAACGTATTATATTTAGTATCACGGTATGCACTGTGGCTGTACCAATACTTTATGTTTACCGTAATAATAACATTCATTTGGACTAAAGAGGGTCGCGGTATCAGAAATGCGAGTAGTTTGTACTGCACGAAGTCCCGAGGCGCCGCATCTAATTTCACCTCAAGAAGTGTTATGCAGCTTTCGAACTGAACCCTGTGCCACGGGCATATCGTATAATATAATGTAGGATGTCCCATAATACGCTATACATGTATGGTTCCGTTCACCTGCATCGTTCCGCCTTAATCCACTATTATTGTACCGCCTTTTTTCTGGTATAGGATGTCCCCATGATACGATACGCATGTATGAGGCTGTTTCCATCATCGCTCCATCTTCAAGATTTTCAAATGTTACTGAGACCAAAGTAATTTTGTTGTGTATATGTTTATACAGTCGTAAGTTGGTCAGCCCCAATGGCGTCTGGTATCTCGGGTGTATATGATAAATTTAGCCAGTGCAGTACAACCGCTAGCTTGGGGTCTTCAACCTTCACTACGCAGTAATGATGCACGACCCCACGCCGGTATGATGCTCATCCAGATCAAAACGGGCAGGGGTGGGGATTGAACCCTGGGTTCTGCAGCGCGAGCTTTCGCTCCACGTGCTTCGAGCTGCGGTGCGTTAACAGATTCGGCCACCGATACCACTGACTGAGACTGAAGTCACTGGATCCTGGGAAAGTAGCGCCATTGCCTTTCCTATCCTGCTAGCCGGACATGAACAGATACTAACATACAGACGACCAAAACATCGCAAGGCGATTGGCTAATCTGTATACATTGCCATGGAAATCGCCATCTCGGTCCATTTAAATTTTCGAAGCTTCCAGAGGGTTATTATAAAACAGTCGCGCCAAGATCACCATGGAGCATCATCGTACTGGAAGCGTTCCTCGCCAATATAAGCGTCTTTGGCACTGTGTAGGCAATCAACTCATCAATCATGCCCATCTCCACGGATCTCTTACAATTACATTGTTCTTCTTGGGGATCTCTTACAATTACATTGTTCTTCTTGCGTATTTTAAAACAGTAAACGTATTTTCCAGTGCCTCCAAGCACCGACACAGCATGTGGTGGTGGTACGAAGATGTACTACGCTTGTTTCGCCGATGTGTGGATAGCAAAATTTCGGCATACAAGAAACGTCTCCATAAAGCTACCCGTCACCAGCGAATTTAGATTGGCTGACCAAGAATGGAGATGTCAACGAGAGATTGCTAATTTTATGAGCCAAAATGGCGACCACACGGGGAGCTTGGCGTACTTTCCCAAGATCCAGTGACTTTAACTGAGTCAAGAGAAGCTTCTTTTAAGCTATGTATAGCTTCCAAATATGTCAGGCCGAAGTGAGATGTCCGGAGCATACCCTGGATTCGTGGACAGGAGCGCGCCGACACTACTTGCGCCATCTATCGGCAGCGGTGGCGGGACGGCCCGTAACTCAATGGGACGAAATATATATTTTTTATTTCACAAAATTCTAAGCGGCGCATTATTTTGCTCTCAACGAACTTTTTTAATAGATACCCTTTTTGTTAATTGTGCTAAATTTAAGGACTGTATGTCTAAGATAAATAGAGCCAACTGGCAATCGGAAAAAAATGCATTATCCCTATGCGAGTACGGTGATTTACAGAGAAATATTTGAGTTCAAACTCGATTTACAAACTAACCACTCCGTATACCGAGTTGCTCTCAACGGTTATATAAGCTACAGTTCTCCAGCTACATCATGGTACTATTTTCTTCGCGATCCGTTAATTCTACAAAGTTCCCTGGTCATTAAAAGAACAAAAGGCAGGGCTCTCCAAATGAAATCAGGGCTGTTTAGAGCAGTAAAAAGTTGTTTCTCGCGCATAATGCCGAACTAACTGAATTAATATTCCCATAAATAGTACACGATAGATGTGCATTCATTCCTAGCACATATTTGCCAAACCCCGGGGTTCGAACCTGGGGTTCCAACCTGGGGTTCCTGAATACAAAATATAAATGAAATATGAATTCGTTTTACGTTGGAGCAAGAACGTTTCTCCGGGAGGTAAAAGCATTTTTTGTAAGGAAGATACAATGCTACATCTAATTTCTCAAATCAAGGTAAAAAAAAAAAAATCATAACAAGCATTCCTAACGCCACGCACACGACAAAATCAAATCAAATCAAAGTTTATTTAGACAACAGTCGAGGAATACAGATGTCTGGGGGGCCGCCACAAAAGGCATCAGCATGCCTGACAAGGCGACAGCCCCCCGCCCTCTCCACGGCCAGACAAAATGAAAGTCTCAGATGACGAAAACTACTTGATCATGAAAGATCAAACATAAAATCCCATAAGCGGCACAAAACACTGTATACAAAGAGAAAAACGATGAACTAAAACCAGACTCTCCCCCACGTAGGACACAAGGCACATCAATTTTTATGCCTGCACAAACATGGCAAACAAAGGGGCCACAAACAACAACATAGTGCACGTCGCGAATACGAGCCACGTCTCTACAAAGATATTTCTTTAAAGGAGCTGTGCAACGATATTCAATTGGAATGTTTTTCACTTTACACGAGCTTACTGGCACTAGTGGGACTCAAGGATACTCGCATGCAATGCCACTGGCCAAGAAACTCCTTTGTTACGGTGTAATTTCAAGGACAAAAGCGATCATTTTCATTCAATCTCTCCCTTGCAAAATTCGATGACGTAACGCGGGGATCGCAGTACACCCGTATGACGATATTTGAATGCGGTTCATAGATTGGACCCGAGCATTGCGTGGGCACTCGATTTAGGCTCGTGATAATTGATAGCTCGAGAAGCATTCGAGTAGTGGCCCGTGTCCAATCGCTGCAACGACGACAATAGCCGAGCCATAACAATGTCTGGAACTCAGCGCGTGTCCTGTGCTTTGCCAACCCCAACGCGTGGCTATGATCAACATTGGCGGCATATAATCGGCTCCAGATCACGTGGCCGCTTGTTCTGGCTGCGAGTTGAGGGCGTGAACGCTGCTCGTTGTTTTTTAATTTTTTTCTGGGACTTCTAATGTGTCGGGTGAAAAACGAAGGCGTGTTTCATAGGTCATTAACGTCAGGGATCCGTTCTAAGCGGTATTTGCGCAAAGTAAAAAAATTGTTGCATAGCCCCTTTAAGCCCGCAGAGATGCTGCACAGGAAACAACGTATACGTGCACAAAAAAAAAATAATAATACTGAAAAAAAAAACATGTTATTCTTGAAGGGACAATAGATAGACATTTATGTTTTTCCCTAAAGCTTGTATAGACATACCTCCTAGAATAATGGTCATGAGATCAGGGTGGTCATTCAGAAGTACAGGTATTTGATAACCTAATTTTTGTATGCCATAGTTTGTGCGTATTTTTTGCCTTCTGTAGCTGCTGTGCCGAAAATTGTAGGGATGATCTGTCCAAAGATACGTACTGAAAAAGACAGTTGGTTCTAATTTGATTTGATTATAGATTAATAAAGATAATTTCTTATTTATAACATTTTGAATAGTTAATATTCGGTGCTTTCTAAAGAGCGGAGCAGAGTGACTCCGGTACGGGGCATTTTCGACCAAGCGCAGGGCCTTTTTCTGTAATATGTGCAGGGTTTCTATATTTGTTTTTACTGTGGTCCCCCATACAAGGAGGCAGTAGTGAAGACGTGAATGAACTAAGGTATAATATAATTGTTTTTTTTTTACCCAGTGAGGCAGCACATTTTTAAGTCTATAGATAATCCCGATAGAGCGTGAGATTTCCGTTCTTATTCTCTGCACATGGAAAGACCAATTTAGCGTTTCATGAAACAGAACACCTAAGAACCTATGTGATATAACACGTTCGATGATTTCGCTTTGAAATTGAATTTGAATCTCCTGCTGAATACATTTATTTCGTGGTCGAAATATAATATACTTTGTTTTTTCGTGTTTAATTAAATTTGGTTTACTCTAAGCCACGATGATAAATTTTCAAGCCATGCGTTCGTTTCGTGCTCAAGTACTTCAAGGCTTCTTCCAGAAAAAAATATGTTTGTGTCATCAGCATATAAAATTATATCTGGTGTTTGAGGTATTCTTATAATGTCATTTATGTAGATTAAAAATAAGACAGGGCCAAGAATGGACCCTTGCGGGACACCGTATTCTATTTGACCCATATTTGACCTTGCGTGATGTATGTCTGTATATTGTGAACGATTCGATAAATAGCTTTTTATTAAACTAAGTGAAATTCCCCTAATTCCATATTTGGACAATTTTCAGAAAAGAATATGATGCTTCATTGAATCAAAAGCTTTTTTGAAGTCAAGAAACACTCCTACTGTATATAACTTCTGCTCGAAATTGTCAATTATTTTATTTTTGATGTTTAGCAGCGCCAATTCAGGCGATTTTTGCTTCTGAAAGCCGTACTGTTGCTCGGCTATAACATTATTTTGTTTTAAAAAAATTATTAGTCGTGTTTATAAAAGAAAAATTATTACGCGGATTTCAACCACGCAGTTATAATAATGATCTGTTTTTTAAGTGTACATGTGAATACATTTTTGACTTGCCGTTCTTGAACGAGTTATTTAAATATGACCATAATATAATTATTAAAATTCATCTTAATTCTTTTGGGCATACTTGAGACACAAAATGAGCAGCGTTTTATGAGGTGCGCCGGGCATTTGTTTATGAGATTTTCTAAATCCTTTCGTACGAGCAGTATGTCCGATGGTCACGTCACGTGAAACAATGTAGAGTTATGTCATAGTATCTTGACATCGTGATTTTTAGTGTCATGCCATGGTGTCAAGTCACGTGCATTGTGTAGTATAACGTGACATTGTCACATGGTTGGTATCACGTGACAACGTTATGCTGAGGAAGTAACGTGGACACACCTCGCTGATAATGTCATGTGACCATCGTGAACTAAATTTGGTGGACGATACCTCGCCCGTCAAATTTTGCATTTGGGTGATTCCACGAGAGATCGAACCTGCAGGTCCACTCAACATTTTTATTTTTATTTTGTTTTTTGTATGTGATGTACACGAAAATCAATCGCACGAAACTGAACTTTTTTTCTCGAAAACGCGTTTTCACTACGAGAAACAAAATGTTTCAAGATTTCGCGACGGCCCTGCTCTCACCGCGTACTGCATTAGTTGCCACCTTTGCGGTCCTGTGAAAGGCAGGCAAAGAGAGGTAGGCCAAAAATGGTCCCTGTTTCATATAGGACACCAAATTTTACGTCAACTGCATGCAATTATTATGTGATTTATGAATTAAAAAAATTTATAAAAAATTCATAAATTTAGACCAGGAGCAACAAATACACTAACTTTCAGGCCTTCTACCTCAATGTGTATGGCATTAGCGACTTTGAAAACTATACATAATATAGGCCAGGGCATCTAACGTATACCTGCAAAATATGAACTTGCAATAAAAACAGAAACATAATTTTTTTTTTTTTTAAAACACATTTTCAAAAAAATACCTACATTGAAAAAACAAAATAAAAAAAACCCGGTCTCGATTTTTTAAAACTCTGGGGTACAACTCTCCTTAGGCCAGGCAAAAAGAATGTACAAAAACATGTTGCATCATTTGCTTAGTACAAAAGTTCTGAGAGGTCAAAGTGGCGGTTGAGAAGCGTCTTGACTCCGGCGTTTTTCGATTCACCCCGCTGCTGGTATCTTTTTTTTTCTTCTTTTTTTTATGAAAATTATTTTTTTTTGCCACAAATAAGAAATTTATGTGTTGTGCTTGCTGTAATAAAAGGCATCTTTCCAGATTTTTTTTTTCTTTTCTTTTCTTGTGGTTGTTTACGGGTACTCATGAAAGTTCACACTCCTTAATCGCGCTTGTATTTCGCATGTCTCGTTTATTAAAATTGTAGGGAATAAAAGAACGACGCCTCCGGTACAAGGCTACGGGGCGCTTATGTTACGACGAAGCCAAGCAGGAGGTTCATTTACGTTTGCCATGCGGTTCGCGGTCGCTGTCAGGAGCTAGTAAGATATTCGAGCTCATGTTTGCAGCGGGGCAAACGTACACATCCCCCTTGGCTCCGCCGTAACATAAGCGCCCCGTACCTTTGTACCCGAGGCTTCGTGCTTCTATTCTCTACAGTTCTAATAAATGAAACCCCAGTAGACTTCAGCCTAACTCCGGCACGAACAGTTGTCCATGCGCTTCTTTCATTGCGTCTAAAAACGTAACAACGACCTAATTATGACGGCTCGTCAACGCCTCCCCTTGAAGAATATTTGGAGAATCCACAACTCTGGGCGCATCAAGGTGGATTACTGCGACAGTTCAGCCAGACTGAACCAACGCCAGTGGCCACGAACCAGGCAGAGTCAAAGTTCACGTGCAGTGAAGCTCTGCATCTGTGCCTTTCCTGGGCATACACCAGTGTTGTACACGTTCCTCAAAAAAAGGAACGAAAGCTCGTTCCTCGCACCTTCTGATTTTTGGAACGCGTTCCCGTTACAAGTTACATCTGTGAAAAAGGAACTCGTTCCCGTTACAGTTAAAAAACGGAACGTGTCGTTACATATACGTTACATTTGTATTTTGGGGATTATTATATTCAATTAGATAAAAAAAGAGCTTGTTTTGTTGTTTTTATCAATTCCATCAAATGGCAACATACGAATTCGAATGCTGAATGACACCAGAAAAAAAAAAAAAACAAGAATGAAACAAGGTTTCATTTGTTGAAATATTCACCTTTAAAAATTTCAGCTTTCGGACATATTCATCTTTGTCGTCAGCGATTCAGACGAGCCAAATGTACTGTTACCCCACTTTGCACGAGCGTTTTACAACAACCTCACACGTTTCAATCTAACAAAGTCCCTTGTCCGAACTTAACAACACTAGCTTCTCGATAAACAACACTTGCTTCTCGAAATTTCTGTCCGCAAGACGAGGAAATGAAGAAGAGGGTAGGGATTTTGGAAGGCCAGTTTTGAAAACTGCCAGTCCTTTGTAAAGGTTGTATTCGTTGCTCAGCTTCAAGGTGTGTGTGTGTGGGGGGGGGGGGGGGGGGGGCAGGCGAGAAAGATTGAAGGTTAATTTGTGTGTATCTTTTACGTGACCAATGTTCGGGATACAAGGTTGCGTTCGATGTCCGGTAACCTGTTCTTCTGGTGTAACTGTAGGTCTCTCTGTGAAAGTTCAGTGATGGCTGTAGTCGGCCTTAGGTTTCTGGGTGTATGAGGATTCGTGGAAGCAAAGAAAGGAGCTGAGCTTCAAACGTCCCTCTTTCTGTGTCTTTTACATTGCCTAAAAGATTTTCTTTTTTACCGCAGTTTTGGACATTGAATAAAATGTATCCATGTCCGTTAGAACTCCTGCACCCCACAGTTATCACGCGAGAACCCCACAAAATAGACCCAAAAATAAGGAAAAAAAAGTTAGCGAGACAATGCGCTTCGTAGTGATATTTGTTTTTATACATTTTAGAATTTCCCTCTTAGAAATAAATTAAAAATTACTGCACCGCACGAAAAAAAGGAACGCCGTTCCTTTTTTCGTTCAACTAAAAATGTAACTAGTTCCCGTTCCAGTGCCACGGTTGCCAAATGTAACGGCGGCGTTCCTTCGTTCCTCCTAAAAGGAACGCGTTCCAGGAACGCCGGTCTTTGGAACGCCGTTCCGTACAACGCTGGCATACACACACAAACGTCCAGATGACATCACTGACGCGCCGACACCAACTCTGCCACCCCGCATTCGAAAAGAGTCTAGCTGAGCTGTCGCAGTAATCCACCTTGATGCGCCCGGAGTTGTGGATTCTCCAAATATTCTTCAAGGGGACGCGTTGACAAGTCGTCATATTTAGGTCGTTGTTACGTTTTTAGATGTAAGGAACGAAGCGCATGGACAACTGTTCGTGCCGGAGTTAGGCTGAAGTCTACTCGGGTTTCGTTTATTAGAACTGTAGAGAATAGAGGCACGACGCCTCGGGTACAAAGGTACGGGGCGCTTATATTACGGGGGCGGAGCCAAGGGGGATGTGTGCGTTTGCCCCGCTGCAAACGTGATCTCGAATATCTTACTAGCTCCTCACAGCGACCGCGAACCGCATGGCAAACGTAAATGAACCTCCTGCTTGGCTTCGCCGTAACATAAGCAACATAAGCGCCCCGTAGCCTTGTACCCGAGGCGTCGTTCTTTTATTCCCTACAATTTTAATAAACGAGACATGCGAAGTACAAGCGCGATTAAGGAGTGTGAACATTCATGAGTGCCCGTAAACAACCACAAGAAAAGAAAAGAAAAAAAAAATATCTGGAAAGATGCCTTTTATTACAGCAAGCACAACACATAAATTTCTTATTTGTGGCAAAAAAAAATAATTTTCATAAAAAAAGAAAGAAAAAAACAAAAAGATACCAGCAGCGGGGTGAAGCGAAAAACGCCGGAGTCAAGACGCTTCTCAACCGCCACTTTGACCTCTCAGAACTTTTGTACTAAGCAAATGATGCAACATGTTTTTGTACATTCTTTTTGCCTGGCCTAAGGAGAGTTGTACCCCAGAGTTTTAATAAAATCGAGACCGGGTTTTGTTTTGTTTTGTTTTTTCAATGTGGGTATTTTTTTGAAAATGTGTTTTAAAAAAAAAAAAATAAATAAATAATTTTTTTTTATGTTCCTGTTTTTATTGCAAGTTCATATTTTGCAGGTATAATTTAGATGCCCTGGCCTATATTATGTATAGTTTTCAAAGTCGCCAATGCCATACATATTGAGGTAGAAGGCCTGAAAGTTAGTGTATTTGTTGCTCCTGGTCTAAAGTTATGAATTTTTTATAAAAATTTTTAATTTATAAATTACATATTAATTGCATGCAGTTGACTTAAACTTTGGTGTCCTATATGAAACAGGAACCATTTTTGGCCTACCACTCTTTGCCTGCCTTCCACAGGACCGCAAAGGTGGCAACTAATGCAGTCCGCGGTGAGAGCAGGGCCGTCGCAAAATCTTGAAACATTTTTTTTCTCGTAGTGAAAATGCGTTTTCGAGAAAAAAGTTCAGTTTCGTGCGATTGATTTGTGTGTACATCACATACAGAAAAAAAAAAGAAAAAATAAAATTGTTGAGTGGACCTGCAGGTTCGATCTCTCGTTGAATCACCCATTTCTGCAGTGCATTCTGTAACTTTTAACTTAGCGGGACCTAATTCGCTATATATGGTCTGTGTGTTTGACGGTTTCTTGAGGCGGTCCTCGTGACAGCTTGTCACGCTTTCTAGGTACTGCGGCGATTACACATGTAAAAGTGACCACATGAACGCGCGCGAGCCGCGGGAGGTGTTGCCTTTCGTTATGTTTTCGGCAAATACGCTCCGCGCGCGTGACACACGCAAGATGGTCACTTTCCATGTCAGCTTCTTTGGCAGTATTGACAACAAAGATCGCAATTGTATACTTCGTTCGTTCTAGACTAGAAGCTCCGCCTTCAGCGCGAGGTCGATGATTGCCGCAGTGCTTTAGTTGCGCGTTGCGCGTTACAGTCCTAAGTAAAAGCAAAGCATTTAATGAAATATATTGGTATTGTATAGCTTTTGATACTTGAGACCAGAATATAAACTCTCCTTCCCAGAAAACATGAGAAAAGTCTCATCGACGAGAACAGCCTACTAGGAAATTGCAGTTTTTACCGCTTTTCCCGAAGAGTCCCATGCATTAGCTTGTGTAAAACAATAGCTGCCGATGGTGCCGCTCGACCCCAGCTGGAATTGACGGCCAAAAAGGGGGCGTGGTTCGAAAATTTTGGCAAAGGCGCCGCTCTGAGGAACCTAGAGTTCAACCCTGAGCGTACTCTAACCCGCCGCAAATGATAGCAGCTAGGCTTGGTCTATTTTTAGAATCCCGGAGAGCATTTCGGGAATCGGATTATTTCGCGAGTTATATTTAGCGGAACAGGGTCTCTCCCATCAATAACGGCCAAAAAGGGGGCGTGGTTCGAATATTTTGGCAAAGGCGCCTCTCTGAGGAACCTAGAGTTCAACCCAGAGCGTACTTTAACCCGCCACAAATGATAGCAGGCTCGGTCTACTTTTAGAATCCCGGAGAGCATTTCGGGAATCGGATTATTTCGCGAGTTATTTTAATCGGAACAGAGTCTCTCCCATCAAAAACGGCCAAAAAGGGGGCGTGGTTCGAAAATTTTGGCAAAGGCGCCGCTCTGAGAAACCTAGAGTTCAACCCTGAGCGTACTCTAACTGGCCACAAATGATAGCAGGCTTGGTCTATTTTTAGAATCCCGGAGAGCATTTGGGGAATGGGATTATTTCGCGAGTTATTTTAATCGGAACAGGGTCTCTCCCATCAAAAACGGCCAAAAAATGGGCGTGGTTCGAAAATTTTGGCAAAGGCGCCGCTCTGAGAAACCTAGAGTTCAACCCTGAGCGTACTCTAACTCGCCACAAATGATAGCAGGCTTGGTCTATTTTTAGAATCCCGGAGAGCATTTGGGGAATCGGATTATTTCGCGAGTTATTTTAATCGGAACAGGGTCTCTCCCATCAAAAACGGCCAAAAAGGGGGCGTGGTTCGAAAATTTTGGCAAAGGCGCCGCTCTGAGAAACCTAGAGTTCAACCCTGAGCGTACTCTAACTCGCCACAAATGATAGCAGGCTTGGTCTATTTTTAGAGTCCCGGAGAGCATTTGGGGAATCGGATTATTTCGCGAGTTATTTTAATCGGAAAAGGGTCTCTCCCATCAAAAACGGCAAAAAAGGGGGCGTGGTTCGAAAATTTTGGCAAAGGCGCCGCTCTGAGAAACCTAGAGTTCAACCCTGAGCGTACTCTAACTCGCCACAAATGATAGCAGGCTTGGTCTATTTTTAGAATCCCGGAGAGCATTTGGGGAATCGGATTATTTCGCGAGCTATTTTAATCGGAACAGGGTCTCTCCCATCAAAAACGGCCAAAAAGAGGGCGTGGTTCAAAAATTTTGGCAAAGGCGCCGCTCTGAGAAACCTAGAGTTCAACCCTGAACGTACTCTAACTCGCCACAAATGATAACAGGCTTGGTCTATTTTTAGAATCCCGGCGAGCATTTGGGGAATCGGATTATTTCGCGAGTTATTTTAATCGGAACAGGGTCTCTCCCATCAAAAACGGCCAAAAAGGGGGCGTGGTTCGAAAATTTTGGCAAAGGCGCCGCTCTGAGAAACCTTGAGTTCAACCCTGAGCGTACTCTAACTCGCCACAAATGATAGCAGGCTTGGTCTATTTTTAGAATCCCGGAGAGCATTTGGGGAATTTGATTATTTCGCGAGTTATTTTAATCGGAACAGGGTCTCTCCCATCAAAACCGGCCAAAAAGGGGGCGTGGTTCGAACATTTTGGCAAAGGCGCCGCTCTGAGGAACCTAGAGTTCAACCGTGAGCATACTCTAACCCGCCACAAATGATAGCAGGCTTGGTCTACTTTGAGAATCCCGGAGAGCATTTCGGGACTCGGATTATTTCGCGAGTTATTTTAATCGGAACAGGGTCTCTCCCATCAAAACCGGCCAAAAAGGGGGCGAGGTTCGAACATTTTGGCAAAGGCGCCGCTCTGAGGAACCTAAGTTCAACCGTGAGCATACTCTAACCCGCACAAATGATAGCAGGCTTGGTCTACTTTGAGAATCCCGGAGAGCATTTCGGGACTTCGGATTATTTCGCGAGGTTATTTT